>JAOWCC010001368.1:25352063-25652519 GCA_030867875.1 Actinernus sp. WN-2022 | reverse complement strand
AATAAAGTTGATTGATTGATGTACAGAAAACATGATAATTACAATGTGAAAGAGCACGTCAACATTAGTGATCTTGTGAAATTAGTGTTGTGGCTTAAAAAAGCAGCAACGTTCAAGCCATTGGAAATCAGATTTGTATGAGAAAAACAACAGAAGCCTTTCTATGCTCGAGTGTTCATCTTTTTGCAGCATAAGATTAATGCCCACCTCACAGCAATTCCCTACATTGCTCTAAAACTGAACACCATAGACCCTTCCACAGTTTTTTGAACTTTTGATAGATACCATAAAGACCCGTAGATAAGCCACACTTTTTTACCCAAAATTTTCGTTCAAAATCGGGGGTATGGCTTATCTACGGGAACACCTAGAAAGGAGACCCAACATTAACATATCATGATCAATCTGTATGAAGCTTTTATTATGCGACGATGCATATATTACAATCAGGTTCAAATCGCATCCGATCGTGTAATATAGCAATTTAAGCATAATCATTAAAAAAAAATTTTGGGAAATAAAAAGGAAAAACTCTTCTTAGACCTACCTTACACCTAATATATTAGAATTTCGTGAATATTTAACATTATGCTTATTTACCTTCCAAAACATGCTGATTTGCAGCGCTTGTCAAAGTATGCATCTAAACAACAAGGCATTCTTTGCAATTTTACACGTGGCAGATTGGCACTAGTCAATGAAAATCCAAGATGGCAGACCTCAGACTACTCGTGCAAGTATACCGTAGTTTCGCCAGAAAACCTTTCTTGCTCTAGCGATTAAAGGAAAGCGGTTCCTTGGAATTGTTGTTAGTTAATGGGGGAATAAAAGCAGAAGAATTCTGGAGTGATTTAAAGACCGCAGGTTAAAATATACACACAAAATGACAAGGCAAGTTGAACCATATTCAATCGAATTAAAGTTGTGATTATGTATTTTTGAAAATCTGATGAAGTACAAGCATTTATGAACTCCAACAAAAGACTATTCCTTTTTTTGAAGAAGTTTGGCATCAAGTACAGCAAGTGTTTATAAACTCAGACAAAAGATTTTCTAATATTTTTTTGTATTTTTCAAAAAAAAAAAAATCCTAAATTCAAGCTTCAAACTTGGGGTGCTGCTTATCTACGGGTCTTTACAGTATTTATAATAGCAAAACTGTCGATACTGCTGAAAAGAGCACCTCAAAGTTAGTCAAAATCCCAAATTTGAGAGATATCTTGAATAGGAACAAAAATACAGGCCTGCAAACTCAGAAAATTTTACAGACGTTTGTATGGAAATTGATTGGGTGGCAAGTTTGTGCCCCAGTCGAAATTTCCATACAAATGTCTGTAAAATTTTCCAATAACTTTGCTCCTATTGAACATATCTCTCAAATTTGGGATTTTGACTAACTTCAAGGTGCTCTTTTCAGCAGTATCAACGATTTTGCTAGTATACGTATATATCAAATTAAGTTCAAAAGAATCGTGGAAGGGTCTATTACTAGTTTCAATGTGATATTTCATATGGTCCAGCATCAACAGATTAATCTTCCAAATTATGCAACTTAGGAGGCAGCCATTATGAAAGTGTTATATGTCCCAGGTATCCCTGTGAAGCTATCCCTTTGAAGGGTAGGGAAGGTGCAGAATAAGGACAAAACAGAATACCACACTGTAATGATCAATACAGGATTGTTTTACTACTTTGATTTACAAGGTTAGAAATATAACTTGTATAATTATTGTAATATAAGGTCGATTCTGAACTTTCATATACATCTATCTGCACTAAAACTAATCACATGCTAAATAGTTTCAATTATTGCTTAGTCTCTCAAAATGGCTCCAAGGAGCTCTACAAGTTGCAAAAGCCTGTTGATGTTAAGAATCTGAACTCCACCATGTAAAACTTTGTAAACTTTGCTGAGGAAATTTCACAGAAGAAAACATCTGTCACGTAAAGTGTGAAGTGATTTTGTTTTTAAAAAATGGAGCCATTCAAAGTAAAAATACTACAGACATCTTTAAGAAGAGAGGAAATGGATATGTGTACACTGTACAAGCCATTGCACTAAATGCCCCAGTATATGTTAAAGACTCTCTGTCAACGTTATGCTTTGCGAGGGTGTACATGTTTGCTGCATATATACCTTCTGGGAATACTAATCACAATACTGACTAAATTATATTGATGTAGTTTTTTTTATACATTCAAGCTCGGAATTTCATATCATACAAAATTTGTGAGTCACACAAATGTTGACAGAGAGTCTTTAATTGGATGAAGTTCAATTTTATGCCAACCACAAGTACAGCAGGACTGTCTCTGTTTTCAGCTTCAAAGCAGATCTCTAGGCGGTTGCCTCTTGTTCTGCTCCATTGCTCTCCTTCTTTCTCTTAACATATTCCTCTCCTTCCTGTAAAAATGTATGGACAGTGGGATGAGACACTTCAAAATACCCTGGGAGTACAGGTCTAGTAAAATGCAAACTGACCATTAAAGTGCCTTGAACAATAAATGTTTATTTTAGATATCAATTCTAAATCAAGTGAATAGTAGAATGGTAAAATATATGTTGCTTTGAATGTTGTGCCGCAGAGTTAAGGAGGTTTTAATATCCAAAATGCTAATTACATGACGTCAGGGGAGGTATCTTCATTCACTTCTTAGTGGTTGTGAATGGACGTTTCTACTGATATAGGAAAACAAATTTCTAACATCATTTTATTTGAGCCATGGGTGTAACACTCGTAATTTTGTTTAATTGTAACAAAAAAAATTGTATAATAGTTGATTGTATTAGAGTATTTTGGAAACTAACCTTTTTAAAACCTGAAACACTTTGTAAAGATCCATTTTACTTCAAAATAGTGCTCAGTGGACAACAGAATTCACCTGGTGGCCATCTTGGATTCAAAGCAAGGCAATCCTTTGTTTTTGCCAGGTTAGCCTCGTTTTGACTATCCCTCACTACGAGGCTAACCTGGCAAAAACAAAGGATTGCCTTGCTTTGAATCCAAGATGGCCACCAGGTGAAAAGAGTGAATACCTTGTACTGTAGGTCATAAAAGAAACAATGCTCGCTTCAAATTAAAGTCCATCCAAAAAGCACAAAAGACTGGAGTCATAGAACCATATAAATGACATTATTTTTAGAAAGTCATTTTGGGATCAATTATATTAACGAAGACTGATGTACACAATTCGGTACCAGTCATACAGTCATAAAAACTTACATAATTTCTTTAAATATTTTCAAATCATAACTGATGATGCCTCTACCTTTATTCACAAGACTCTCCCAGTACACCACTTTACAAAGCATTTTTTTTTTGTAAATCTGGCAAACCCTCGCTCAAGGAAAGAAGGTAATTTATGCAAAATTACAAAACGGCACAAAAATGCAACCACTGACCATGAAGAGTGAATCCCCACTCATCCCTGGAGGTGCTGGCAAAGATGTGACAGCAAGTGTATTCCCCACCAACCAGGGAATCAAAAGGGAGTGACTATGAAAGTCCCCGCTTTGCCTGAGTCATGCCCGAGGGGGGAGGGGTGTTGGGAGTTTCAAATGACTGGTGCATAAGTTTAGGTTGTTGTCTTTTGTGTGTTTTGGCTGGTGTTCAGACAAATGAATGAGATTCTGAATTGTACAAGATGGAAAATAAAGTTTGTATTTGAAGAAATATGGCCCGTTGAACAACCAATCAAATTGCAGCATTCAAAGTCACCTTGCCTGTAATTAAAAAATGACAATCAGGATTAATGCTTTGCAAGCCCGTGTTTACATTTGAACAATAGAAAACCATTACAATCGCCATTTTCGTACTGTACGAAAATTGTTCTATTGTTCAAGCTCGAAAAGCATTACACTCGTTCTCAATAACACGTGCAGGTTCGAAATTGAATTTCCAACGGAAAACGTCAATTTGGTGGATGTCACTCAACTATATTTCTATGGCAACACTGGTCTGCATGCTAAATAAAACGTCGCCATACAACTCCCAGATGTGGAGGAAACATAAATAGTGTAGGAGGTCAACGAAATCGTAAGGAATTTGAGGCGACATAGGTAGAGATATGGCGGATACTAAGCCGAAACACGAGTGTTATTTGCTTGAATTCCTCACCGAAATGTCAGTCGAGAGTGTAGAGCATTGCCGATAATCCATGTCCTGAGAGTTTAAAAAAAAATTGCCCTGTCGAATGTTGTATCCATGCCTGGAGCTCGTGTAGATAGTCAGCTCGAGGGTATTGCTCGATAAAACCTCTTATAAGGAGCATATCTGCAACTGGATGAATAAAAATAACTATAATTCTTTTTCCAAGACCTTTGAAGCTATATAAACAATCAGATTTCTTATACACAAACCGCTCGCTCACACATAAAGTTTATGTGATTTCCCAGTATTTTGATCTTATACACAAACCGCTCGCTCACACATAAAGTTTATGGGATTTACCTATTTTGATCTTATACACAAACTGCTCGCTCACACATAAAGTTTATGTGATTTCCCTATTTTGCAAACCCTTGGCTCTAAGCATGATTACTCTCCATCTATAAGCGACTTTGGAAAAGACTTTGCCATGTTTATAAAATGCTAGTTTCCCGAATTTACTCACACAACGGTTCACTTCAAACTCCATGGAAACCGTTTGATTGACATCCACCAGAAACGACTTCGAAGTCAGGAGTTTCGTTTCGAACCTGCACGTGTTATTGAGAACGAGTGTAACCTGATTGCCATTCTTTAATCTAGGTGTGGGGCAAAAATAAAATAGCCGAATCAATGAACCATCACACATGCACTATTATTTTAATAAATTTGTGGAAAGTAAACTCTCAACGAATATAAACGTCAAATTTACGACCAAATTTCACGGTCTATACCTTTTTTAATCTCAATTCATATTTTTGCCATAAATGTTATCCTTCGACAACAATGGTAAATAAATGTTTTCGCCTCTCTTTAAATTAATCAATAAGTTAAAACAGTGTTGATTATGAGATGAAGAATACTACTAATATTCCGTCAAAGATCAAACGAAGCACAAATGGGTAAACAACAAAACCTGGACAATGTTTCGCGGCGCCTTTACTCTTTAGCCCGGGAATTTATTTGGAGCAAATATTCGCTCTAAGGATTCTAAAAGCAAACCGCGTCTCCGATATGTTATCTTTATCATCCTATAAAGTATCTTGTTGTACATGTGTGTAACTGAAGGTCTCTTGCGATTGTACACCATTCTACTGCTCTCCAAACCCAACAAGTACAGTATAAACAATAGAGGTTTAAAACAATGAGAACACAGACTAGCGCGTGGCCCGCATGCTAACGGTCGAGTGTTGTTTGCAGTATTTGTCGCTCTTCAAAGTCATCGTTTTCTAAATCCTCATCACCTCATTATGACATTAAACTCATAATATTACCCGCTTCCATCTAAAATAAAAACAAGCTGTCACCAAACGAAAGTCCAAAACGTTTTGCATAAATTAAAGTCCAAATAAGTCTGAACAAAAGACTACCAACATTTCGGGGGATAGTTCATTCAACAAACTGGTAAAGAATTCACCAATAGCTCTCATGCAGAGATTAACATAGTACCTCAATTGTAGTGGCCATGGTGGACTTTCGTTTCAGATCGGGCTTTTCCTCGTCTTGTTTTTCCCCGTTTTGCTCGACGCTTTCATCCAGAGCTTCCTTCACCGCTTTGGCCTCCGCACGTGTACCCGACTCGGTGTCATGTCCAACCAAAAGCGCAGCTCCTTCCTACGGGAAAAACAGCCAAAACAATACAAAAATCAATCAAACGGGTCGTGTTTGCAAATTTGAGGCTGAAATTTGAGATTAAGATATACAAAATACTAATAATAATATTCTCACTGCAGCAGTCACGGCCATTGTGCCTTCCCGTTTGACACCGGGTTTCTCTTCGACTTCGAGTTCGTCCTCTTCGTTCTCTCCTTCGGAGTCGTCATTGCCGTTTTCTTCATCGGCCCCATTTTCGCCTTTTTCTTTCAAATTTTCGGTTTCGGCTCGAGTTTTGCCTAATTCCTCATCTCCGAGTAGCTCGCTTCCCTCCTGGAAAGATAATAGACCATATTAATCGTAATTGAAGAACCACAGTGCACGAGAACTGAATTGTCGCGTGCGCGGGTTTGACAGTGTTTAGTCATACTTGAGCTGTAGCTGCCATAGTTGTGGTTCTTGACAGTTTGTTAGGACTAGCTTCATCGTCACTATTTTCATTATCTTCTCCTTCCTCAAGCTCCTTTTGCTGAGCTCTCGTCTTGGCATCTTCGTGGACTTTTCCTTTAGTCTCCAGAAAAGCTTCACCTTCCTACAACCGAAAGCGAAAAAGAACATTCGATTGAATTTTTTTTCGCCTTCTCAAAACTTCGCGTGCTGGAAAATTATTCGGTGCTAAAGCGACAACTGAGTTTCCACCTTGGCTGTGACGATCATGGTCGAATCCTTCTTGAGTTCTGGAACTTCTTCGGCCATTCTAAAGACTTAAAGAGAGAAGGAACTAAAGAAAACTCGATCCAAACACGACGAAAGAAGAAGGACAGAAAATGAAAGACGCCGTGCAAAAGTTCTTCCTCTTAAAAATAAACCCCAAAGGCGGGAAAACAAAGCACATGCTTTGTTTTGATTGGTTAGGTAGTTGTCAAAAGAACTCCCGCCCAACATTTTGATTGGTGATTATAATTTTGATTGTATGCAAAATTTTGGACGCCGCGCCATCGGTCAGTAATTTGAGCCTCGTTCTAGTGCTTTCGCTCTGATTGGTTCGTATTTTTTATTGCGTGCAAACTATTTGGAAACTCATATTGCTCCTGCCTGTACTGTGACGTATTCAAGCCGCTGGTATCTTGAATTCATAAGGCGCGTTCATAAATAATTCAAAAATTGACAGGAATGCAGACAAAGAGAAGACACGTGTCACGCAATTAAGTGAGCGTGGGCGGTCAGCACTCATTTTGTGCCGATCAAATATCCTGATTATAAATCCTGTTAAACGAGTTTTGCCCGCCCGTTCGCACAACACGAGGGCTGTGGACTACTTCAGTCTACTCTGAGTCGACACAGAAATGTGAATTCTCAAGGATAAGCAACTAAGATTTCTAAGTTGAACTCCAATAAGACTTCAAGTCAAATGTCAGACTGCGTCAATGGCCAAACAATAAACACAGTTTGGTCTCACAATAGTAGGACAGATGTTATTTTTGATTAAATTGTCTAAATAAGGCCGAAAAAAACGGCTAACCGATATACATAACTCATGAGGATTTTTAAGCTTTAGGGAAAGAGTTTGTGGATCATTCGAGTAATGTTAGAAAGAGTTTGCTTTGATTGTAAAAAGGCAGAAAAGCTTCAGTTTTCCACAAGGCATGCTGCTTTTGTTCTGTCGAAGGTTGATGTCCAACACGTGTTGTGTAGTTTTACACGAAATCTTCTGAATGACCTGACATTCATTACAACAAAATATGTTTTCATTGGTCAATCGCTAATTAGGTAGTTAATTATTTCGCGCATGACGTGTTATTTCGGCTTCGTGACCACCAGCTTAATATAGGAGTCACGCATTATGAATGAATTACAGAAAATACACGTCTCGCAAGTATAGTGTTGCACTGACGTCATCAAAAATCTAAAATTTAAACTATACGTCCTACAAAGCTCTTCTTTATAATATATTCTAGACATCAATAATAATGCGTAGTCCACACGAGCAAGTTTTCCTTGACAAGTTTTCCTTGACAAGTTTTCCTTGACAAGTTGCCTTCTTCAATAACTGGCACGCCAGTTTTTCAACAAGGAGACCTGTCAAGGAAAAACTTGTCATTTTTCGTCGTGTACACGAGCAAATAAAACCTTGTCAAGGGAAACTTGCTCGTGTGGACTACGCTTAAATATATTTTGAATTTTATAACAGAACGTCCTGGCAGCGTGTTTTCGAGGAGGCACAAAAATCTATGTAATTGTGTCCTTTTCTTTTTTAACTCGATAAATCGTTAAAAGTTGCATTCAAAGAGTTTTGAAGTGAAACCCAATGATTTTGATGGGAAATTACGCTCAGTTTATATTTGTATTTTCGTTTTATGGCCTCCAAGATGGCGGCCGCATACAAAGTACTGCAAAATTGTCGTACATTCATTGGCCACAGCTCCGTTAGGAAATATTAAATCTAATGTTCCAAAATTTGGGTTATAAGTGAATTTTTGGTAGTTCTACAAGGACCAAGGTGTTTTATTTGATTTTATTAATGCAACCCAATCGTTATGATGACGAACGCCACCAATTGTAGACCCTTAGGCCTTATAACCTGATTATAATTATTATAAATAATAATTATTCAAGTGTAATATTGATAGGCTAAAAGTATAATATGAATTAAAATATAATAGTGGTAATTGTAAACGGCTCATTAGGGGTGGACCATTAGAAATCCTGGGAGGGGGGGGGGGGGGGGGGTGGAAAACTGTTTTTAGCAGTGTGAGCTCTGCAAGAATTTTGTTTTAAAGGCGAAAGCTCTGCAATATTTTTTTTTTCAGTGCACATTCTATAAGGTACAATAGAAACATTTTATATTTAGCAGAATATTAGAATAAGAGTCCTAATTTTGAGAAATAGGTTTTTTCCCCGAGTTTTCCTTTTATTGCTGGTTTAACCGAACCCTGTTAGCAGAGGTTCCTTTCTCACTCGTTAGTGGAGCTGAGAGAGGGTAAGAGAAAAGAACCTCTGCTAGCAGGGTTGTTTAACCGGAACCGGATATAACTGGCTACATTTCGTTTCCAAGGAAGTCTGAAATATGAGAATCACGTATCTTCACGTCTTACGCGCTTTCTCGGTTCGCAACATTGGACATAGAGAAACTGCAGTTGGAAAATAATGAGGGTACCTATCCTTCGAGTCAGGATTCCGAGTCAGGATCCGAGTCAGGATCCGAGTCAGGATCCGAGTCAGGATCCGAGTCAGGATTTCGAGTCAGGATTCGAGTCAGGATTTCGAGTCAGGATTTCGAGTCAGGATCCGAGTCAGGATCCGTGTGCGAGCCAGCGAGCTATGCGAGGCATGCGAGCCAGCGATGCGAGCCATGCAAAAATATAATTAATCAAAAACAAATTTAGCCAGACAAATTAAAGCATGGTTCAATCGATTCTTTCCAGTACTGATGATGAAACACTCATACAAATCCTTATTCAGTTGACCGGGGATAGGGAAAGTGCGAGTTGAAAAGTGCGCGTTGCGAGTTGAAATGTTACAGGCAAAAATGGCGGGGAAAAGACATGATCTGTCGCCGTGCAGAGTGGAAATTTCGAAGATCGGCTGAGCCAAGTCCAAGAGAATTTGACTTTCTTTCCGATTAACGATAAAAAGCAAACTTTTTTTGACGACCTTTCGGAATCATTATTCTCCAGATACAGAAACGAGATGAACAGACCGAAATAAACAGAACAGAGATTAAAAGAGCCGAGAAGTTTAGAACTGCATGATCGAACTGGAGAACAGAGACTGAACTGAACCCGGACTAGAGTCAATTCAGTGTAGAGTATGGACATGATTAGATATGAACCAAAAAAACTGAGCTGAGTGCATGAATAGAATAAATAGAACTGGAAACAGAACCCAATGTTGAAACTGTTTGACGCCCTTACACAAAGAAATTGAGAAAATTGAACTGACCGAAACCGAACAGAACAATTGGCTTACGGATATGAATCGAATATACAGAACTGAATCAGTAAACTACTTTTCGGATTGCAAAAACGATTTATCGAACTGCAAATGACATGAACGAACTAGTAGGGTAAAGAAGAAAAGTATTAAACCGAAAAAAAATAACAGAACAAGAAAAACGAGCGAAACTGAATTCTGAGAGGAAATTAATTATAAAATTGGCCGGACCCTTGTGGAAACATCAACAAAGGGTGACTTTTTTCGATTCTCGCTGGAAAATCGATGGAAACAACGGTTGTCACGGAAATGATGATTGTTATAGGTTTTAGTTTATTTAGAAGTCGCATGTGTGTTACAGAACTGTTGATGTTTCATGGGTTTTGCGCTATGGATTCGGGAACGCACTGAAATACGGCTACGATACACTAATCTCAGTTTTCTTACTTTTTCTTGCAACTCGCATCACTCCCATTCTCCAGTTGACCGACAACCGGTAAGCAAAGCACACACTGGCGGAAGCTGAATTACTTACCTTCTCGCATTCATTTGCAACCAAAACCCTAGCCGCGGCTGAACTGATGATGAGCCAACAGCTATAAATATCAATAGCGCTAGCAAAGCTTTTTGCAACAGTTGGTTACATTGTACAACGTGTCGTGTGAATGCGATTGGTGCCTGTACCAAGCATTTTGGCCGAGTGTTTACACCCCTAAACTTGGTCCGCGGACCCAAAAGGTTTCGGCACGACACCTATTTTTGTCGTGTACATATGAACATTTCTCGGTCCGCGGACCCATAAATCTCGGTGCGCCTGGTTGGAGAGCCGTGCTTGAGAATTATAGCAAGTCTACAATAATTATTACCTCAAATAAATATTTTCAAACATAACAAAGGTATATCGGTTAATAAGAGTTTTATTATATGGCTATTTTGAAATCTAAAATAAAAGGTAAAGGCAGGGAATTTGTTTTAAATTTGCATTGCTACATCAGTACATGTACAGCGCGCATGTAACACTCAAATGGCTTCTCCAGTACTTTTACTGAATACAAGAAACTACGCTTGGGATTTTCAAAACGATCGAGAGTATCGTTGTATCTAACAAGAGGAAAACCTAAGCAAAGAGAGTTTTCAAAAGTGAACAGTGTTCATTTAAAATGAGATAAATCAAACATCTTTCATCACTACAGCGACGCGGCAATATGTTAATTCAAACCTGTCGCTATTTGTGTCCAGACTGGGAATCCACCAGATCTTCATCAACTTTGATAATCAAAATTCAAGAATAATTTCATAACAGGAATTCGCAGCAATTGTATGTGAGTATTTTATTTATTTTTTGTATGAGAGTTTTTTTTTTGTCCACACTCGATTAGAGGTAATTATAAATTTCTTGGAATTCCTGACTCGGAATCCTGACTCGGAATCCTGACTCGGAATCCTGACTCGGAATCCTGACTCGGAATCCTGACTCCAAATCCTGACTCCAAATCCTGACTCCAAATCCTGACTCCAAATCGTGACTCCAACGCAAACAAAAAAGCCACAACACAAACAAAAAAGCCACAACGCAAACAAAAAGCCACAACGCAAACAAAAAAGTTAATTGTACGTTACCCTCGTTCCCAAGCTGACATGAAAACGAGGTTCGTATTCAAGATGGCGTTCTCTCTCAGTCTGAACAACATCCGAGTCAAACCCAATCTCGTTCCCAGGGTCTTCTCGGTCAGATGCAAGATGGCGGCTACTCAGAGAGAAGACCCTGGTAAACGTGAACTATCACGTATTCTGATTGGCTCTTCGATTATGACGCAAGGGTTGTTCTAAACAATGCTTTTTATTGGCCAAACGGACTGAGTTCAGAGAGATGAACTTGTATATAGTTTAAATTGCTCAAATTTTATCAATAAAACGATTTTAAATAACCTTAACACACGTTGTGTAGATAGAGCAATAGATGAAGTGCATTATAATGAATGATGATCATTCTCCAAATGAGTTCGCTTTAACAGCTTTCCTTGAACTCCGGAGTATATTCCATACCTTGAATATTGTCATTTTCATCCAGAAGAGGCAACTCGCTTTATTAATTCACACATAACCTGTAATACCTGACATTAATACTAAAAATGTCATATACATGATACAATGTAATCGCTGCCATTTGCAATACATAGGTGACCGACAAGCCTAACATTAAATCTAAACCTACTACTGAACATTTTCTTTCTAGACCTAACCACTCTTACACCGACATGCAACTCATCCCTCTAGAAATAATATCCTCACGATACTTAATACGTAAAGCCAGAGAAGTGCACCTTATCGATAAAGCTAAAACTCTAGAACCATATGGTATGAATATACCTAATGAAACATAGTGCTCTTATACTATTTTGCTACTTCAAGTTTTAGTCTACGTCACTTCCCGTTTCCTCAATTTCTATTGCGAAATTTACCACATTTATAGATCTCCTTTATAACCTTAGAGCTCTTCGCTTGTAACACTGATCTAGTACCTGAAGAAGGCTGGTTTGGCCAGCCGAAACATGAGAGGACGCAAGTGGGTGTGTACTGTAAGTACGTCGGCTAAATCCTTCGTACGTTATTCCGGATTCCATTCATACGCTATGTTTCAAGTTTCGAAAGTTTCGGAGTGTCTAAATCCCCAATAATCCTATTAGACGATTCTATACGCTTCTACATCGAAGGATAAACCAGATCAAATTGCTGAAACAATCCATGACCGTCAGTAGATAATAAACAAAACCAGAATACATTTTTCCTCATGGTTTTCCAAATGCTTAGAATTAGATTTTGACTACAAAATGACCAATAATGGTGAGTACATCGGTAGATAGTCATCGATTTAGTTGGAAGCCGGTTGAGATATAGAAAACCGGCAAGGCATCCCCGGCCGGCTTCGAAAGATACTGGACCGGCACTGGGCTGTTTTTACTTCTTCATGTATCCAGTCGTATTCACCGGGATAACCCGGTTTGGCCGACTATAGTCTGCAATTTCATTTAATTTCTCACACAATGAGTAAGGAATTGTTATCACTGAGTGTGTCATAGCCATAATTAGAATGTTGTAGGGGTAAATACTTTGTTTTTCATTAGATTAGAGTACTTCAGCCGGAAGGAAATCAATATCAAGTCATTATTTTAAAACTGTTTTTATTATAACATTTATGTGACAATTTTATTTTATTCCATTATTTACTGTTGATGATTTCTACGGTTTATCGCTAGCAGTAGCACACTCCGACGGAACGTCTAGATGCCACTGGCCTGAAACTAAGTTACTGAGTAGGCATTTTAAAATGTTTGCATACTAAGAATACAGTTTATCTCTAGCAGTAGCACGCTCCCGACGAAACATCTGGGTGCTACTGACCTGGCCTAAAGTTACTCCGTACGCATTTAAAATGTTTACATACAAAAAATACAGTCTATTTTCTTGATTATTTAGAAAAAACTCTCAATAAAGGAAATAAGGAAAATAAAACTACAATTTTAACCGGGGATATAAACTTTGATTTATTAAAATATGAATCAATTACTCATATTAACGACTATTTATCTACCTTACTTTCATATTTCATGATTCCTCAAATAACCCAACCTACAAGATTTACAGAATATTCAAATCCTTCTTTAATTGATCATATATTTATAAATAATGTAACTACAAATACCGTTTCTGGTAATCTAATACCTCATGTCACTGATGACTTGCCAAATTTTCTAATTTTATTAAATACAGATGCATCAATTAAAATCCCTTGCAATGTTCATAAAAGAGACTTCTCTCATCTAAATGAAGAAATCTTTGCTCATGATGTAGCTGATTTAAACTTAGAAAACCACTTACCTTATCTATCATCAACCAATGAAAAATACATTTTTTTTAATAATGAACTTTGTAAATGGTTGTTTCCCTGAAAAATTAAAAATACAAAAAATTATTCCGCTTCATAAAAGTAGATCTAAACTAAAGGTCGCTAATTATAGACCAATTTCTCTTTTACCGATTTTTTAAAAATTAATTGAACAGATTATGCTTATTAGGCTTCAAAATTTCTTGGAAAAGAACCTGATTCTATTTGAACATCAGTATGGTTTTCAAAAACGCAAATCAACAATCCTAGCAGTTTTAGACTTAATAAATGATATAATTGAATCCTTTGAAACAAAACATTTTTCAACTGTGATTTTCCTAGACTTTGCTAAAGCCTTCGACACCATTAATTTAAATATATTACTTGACAAAATAGAATCTTATGGCATAAGAGGTATAGCTTTAAATTGGTTTAAGTCTTTTCTTATCAATAGACAACAATTAGTATCTATAAATGGTACTCTCTCCAACAAACGTACTGTAAACTTTGGTGTTCCCCAAGGCTCTGTTCTAGGGCCACTGCTTTTCCTGCTATATATTAATGACCTTCCAAATTCATCCAAATTCTTAATATTTCTTTTATTTGCAGATGATACTAGTCTATTCTACTCAAGCAATAATATTAATAATTTGGAGACCACAGTAAATAGAGAATTGCATGAAATTCAAGAGTGGCTTTCATGTAATAACCTAACACTAAATACAAATAAATCGAATTTTGTCCATTTCACTCCTAGAAGACAGAAAACCGAAAGGCACCTCCTGCTTAAAATTAATGACGAACAAATTGAAGAAAAAATATCAACAAAATATCTTGGTATGATCATAGACAAACACCTCAGTTGGAATGAACATATTGCGGATATTAAAATTAAAACTTCTAAGTCCCTTGGGATACTCTATAAAGCTAAGCATTATGCCCCACCTAAAATCCTCAAGCAAATTTATGATTATTTGTTACTTCCTCATTTAAATTACGGAATCCTACTTTGGGGAAACACTTTCAATTCCTATATTGAACCTCTAAGAATAATTCAAAGAAAAGCCATTAGACTAATATCAAACAAGAAGTGGCACAGTCATACTACACCACTTTTTCGTCAATTAAATTTGCTAAAAATTGATGACATTTATAAATTAAACTCAGCTCTATTCATGCATGATATATATTATAAAAGAATAGGTAATACTTTTGTTGATATGTTTATTCCTTTATCAGATATTCACAATTATAATACCAGACAATTAAAGAGGCAAACATATTTTATAAAATCTAGCAATACTAGCTATAAATTAAAATTTATTACTATAATTGGAATCAAGATATGGGAAGAGATACCTCAAAACATCAAATCAATAGTTCAAAAGCATTTATTTAAAAAAGAAGTTTCATCTCTGTATATTGATAGATATATTGCTGAGGACAGTTAGATTTATATCCTTAATGTATATAGATATTTAAGTCTTGTATAAATATGTATAAATGTACTGTATATATACCTGTAATATAAACAATTCAAACATTTTGCTGCAACTTGGTCAACATCATTAACTATATTGCCTGCAAGTCTCTCCTCTCGACATTATAACTAATAGAACTATGCATGTTTCTTACTTTGTAATTAATTTTAATTTTTTCGTATTTGCTTGTAATTATAAATGATATTTATCACCTGACCGACCAGGTAGTTCTGACTTGATAGCCCTGTGGTTTTTTTCCGAACTTTCCTACTCTTGTACTATAAATTTATAAAAGTAGTTTCTTTTTGTTGTGTGTGTGTGAAAATTAATGTAAATTTTATTATCTAGAGTGAAATAAACTTCTTGTTCTTGTTCTTGTTCTTGTTCTTGTTCTATCGCTAGCAGTAGTTAACACGCTCCGACGAAACGTCTGGGTGCCACTGGGCTGACCTAAAGTTATACTCCGTACGCATTTAAAATCTTTACATACAAAAAATACAGTCTATCGCTAGCAGTAGCACGGTCCGACGAAACATCTGGGTGCCACTGAGCTGACATAAAGTTACTCCGGACGCATTTAAGATGTTTAAATACAAAAAATACAGTTTATCGCTAGCAGTAGTACGCTCCGACGAAACGTCCGGGTGGCACTGAGCTGACCTAAAGTTACTCCGTACGCATTTAAAATGTTTACATACAAAAGATACTGGTTAATATTAGAAAAGGAAAACTTCGTAAAATAACAAGCATAGTTGGTACCTCAAGGCGTTCCTGACAGAGAGATATTCTGTTTAACAGGAGTTTTTTACGCAGTCATAATAGCACCAATATTGTGCCCTCTTTAGGTTTTCTTTAGGTAATACACAGATCAAGAGAATATATGATAAATTTCAGAAAATTGTGTAATCACCTTGATATTTATACTTGTAAGATCTACCTGAAGAAGGCTGGTTTGGCCAGCCGAAATATCGTAGAATTCTCTATTTATACGTTGTTCGATCAGCTTTTCTGTAGTCCTTGGACTTGTTTACTTATTTGTTTTGGAGATCGTTGTTCGTTTCTTCGATTTTCACGAATTTTGAGGAGCTGAAAATCGGCTCAAAAAAACCTTCCCATTCGCACTTGAAACCAAGAACAAACACAAAATAACTACTCAGTCGTTACAGTACCTTGTTTAATCTTTCCAACCAGCAGGTTTGTTTGCACAAAACACACCAAGCGACTGTGAACCACGCCGATGTTTACACTGCATTTCCGGCGACCACATTTTCCTGATCCCACCTCCAACTGCATGCTGGGTAATTAACAAAAACTTCACAAGGGGACACCCCTCTGGGACTCCTGTAGGTTTTTGTTAGAAGTCTTTTACCCCTACAACCAAGAGCGGTGATTTCAAGCCGTTGCTTTAAAGTGACAAAAGCACATCCTAATAGGTTGAGCAGGGGTAAACGACAACCAACTGCAGGATTTCAAGGATTTCAGTGACTGAGAATTATTTCATGTGTCTCAAAGCAGAAACACAACAGAAAAACCCTGTGAAACCCCTCACAAGGCCTACTAAAGCAAGCCAAGCACTTTTCAGCCGTCCTCAGACTTAATGATGTCCTCTAGCGGCTCTTACAGTGGCTTATTTGTCCAAAATTAGAGCACCGACATTTCATTGGAAAACCTACAGAAGAAACCATTCTCACCGCCGCCAAAGCTCGCCGAGTCTGTAGCATTCTGCCGAATGGCATCATGAGCAAAGTTTGAGCTCTTGGTTTAAAAAGTCAGCAGTATTTAACTACCCCAGGCTAGCCAAACTGGAACTGAGGGGGGAGGGTTGAGTTAGCACTCTGCATTTGAAAGGGTTAAAGTAGAAGACAAAGAGAAATAGAGTATTTGTTTGAGCCTTGAGGCTAAGGGAACCGTGAGGTTTTCGAGTTAGCACCTAGTAGCTATCTAAAGTCAATTTGTAAAGTTTGAGTTGTTCTTTTTTAAATAAAACAAGCAGCAAGGAAGAGGAACTGGGACTAATAAATAATGTTTAGTGGAAAGTTTCTTTGGGCGTTAAGTGATAATAATAATAACACTTATATAGCGCTTATCCAATCTGTTCTGAGCGCTTTACAATAATTAAAATAGTAACAATCTGAAATTTAAAAAAAGTTATAAAAACCTAACTAATCTAATAAAAGCACACAAAATATAATATAGAAAATGAAATAGAAAATAATGACTGATAAAAATTCCTAACTTATCTAAAAAATAGACCGCAACATGTAATATAAAAACATGATAAAAATATTCAAGTGATGCGTCAGTTTGCAACTTTTACAATTCATAAAGCTCGGTTTACAGCCTGTAGAAAACAATCGCCTCTATTCGGGCCAAAGCCGCAAAAGTGTAAACTCTGAGAGGCTTTGCACTTTTAGATGCCTCTCTCGGGGTATGCATTTTTTTGCTTTGGCCTGAATAGAGGCGGCTGTTTTCGCAGGCTAACATATTTCTCATCCCTTAAAAATTAATACACAGAAACATAAATGCAATGTGATAAGAGAAAGCCTTGTGGCGTTGAGGGAGGACCTCCACAGGGCATCAATCCAGTGCCCTGCTGCCTTCTTTCTTTGAACAATGCATCAGTTCCTTTACAATAAATTTTTTTGTGTGCCTTAGAGCTTGCAGGAATATTTTTGGGGACATTTAGCCTTGCACGATTTTTTTTTTGGACTACCCACCCTCCCCTCCCAGGATTTCTAATGGTCCACCCCTTAGGGACTTCCAATAGACCGGGTGCAAACATGGCGCGATATACAGTGTTTGTATGGGAATTTGACTCGTTTTTACAGACAATGTATGGAAAACTGAAAACACGATTGCACGCTTCCCAGCACAACTACATCCCTCAAATTTCGATATGTTAATCTTTTACCTGGTATATTAGGTTTGTATCTGAAGAATATTTCATAAATTCTATTTTACGGATTTTATTTGGCATCGGATTCCCATCAATTTCCATACTGGTCTATTTGATGGCATAGCCTATGGCCTATGCCAGGCCTTTTGACATATTGTCGTGACATATTGTCCACTTCGTGGAGTTCTAGAAATTTATGCCTTTTCCCTCGTGACATTTGACACCGCCTTTACCTATATCGAAACTATGTACGCTTTGTTCTGTTTGTATAGCCTTTAGTAATTTGATTCGATTTTACACGTCACATTATATATAATCAGTTGTAAATATAATTTGTATGATTCAAGCTTTGCCTGTGAAATAAACCACATCAATACGATACGAACTCGACAATTCATTACACGGGATAAGGAGAAACAAAGAAACGTTTCTCAAGGTCTTAGTAAGGTTAGCTATCGCGGCAATTTCGGGCAACGTGCGGGTTTTTTTTTTTCTGTAAGGCCGGCACCCGCGCGTTGCCCGAAATGTTAACTGGACAAGAATGGATCTGAGCTCCTCAATCAAATTAAGAGGATGTTTGAAGTTTATCAATCTGGAATGATTTATACCCATCTGCATGTCTCAGTCCCGGAGGGGGGAACTGACGGGGAGCTCGTCGTACCTTTTAGGGGTTAAAATGCGTAGTTTGGTACCACTTAGGCCTATGGCAAACGCCGAACTTAAGTCGCGCCGATCCTATTGAAAAATAGGCTCTGTAGAAGATCGAGTTAGGGCCGACGTGGCAACAAACGTCGAACATATGTCGATCTTAATTCACTTGCGCCTAATTAAATCACGGGCACAAACACGTGTCCTGGCGCATTTCACTTTTCGCCCGCGGCTAGTGATATGGCGAAATACAGCGCTAGGTCGAATCTAAGAAAGACCTTTCTGTGGAAAATGATTGTCCAAAACAGAAACAGAAGAATGCCGTCCTACACAGCACTCAGTGCCGTGTATATAGGAGACGATGGTTGTTACGGCAAGTGGCGTCATTGGCCGTGTTTCTA
Source organism: Actinernus sp. WN-2022 (assembly GCA_030867875.1). Taxonomy (NCBI): domain Eukaryota; kingdom Metazoa; phylum Cnidaria; class Anthozoa; order Actiniaria; family Actinernidae; genus Actinernus; species Actinernus sp. WN-2022. The sequence continues at coordinate 25,633,533 of JAOWCC010001368.1, read as the reverse complement.
GCGGTTGCGATTCACACATTGAAACCTCTGTTAATAGTCGATCATGCCGCAGTTTTCAACGACATTCTGGATGGTTTGACTTCATGTGGTAGAAGCGTTTCAAAGCGAGCTATATCGCAACATTCGCAATAGCCAATGCTTCTGCCGGCATTCCAGCCAGGCGCGTCTTCATTACTTTCGAATACTGAGCATTTATTACAAAAGGGAGATGGGGGAGATGTTGTTTTCACGTTTTTGGCATAATCCATACGATTTGCATGATTTATTTATTATTTTACATAATTTATGAATTTAGTTCGTAAAGTCGCATCAGAGTCGTAATTCCCGACTTGGATACTCGAACTTCATGCCGGACTCGTACCTATTGAATAGGTCGATCTCAATTGCGGCAAACGTCGTACTATCCATGAGCCTATTTCAAAATGAATAGGTTCGACTGAATTTAGTTCATGGCTAGTTCGACGTTTGCCGTAGGCCTAAGCCGAGGGTGTTCAAATTAAATAGACCAGTTCGCGGTTAATTGCGGCATTTTGAAAGGGTGCAAACATATCGCGAAATACAGTATTTGTATGGGATTCCGAGGCCAAATAATTTCCGCAAAATCGAATTTCTGAAATATTCACTGTCTGCAAACTTAAGATACCAGGTAAAAGATTAACGGATCAAAATTTGAGGGATGCAGCTGTGCTGGGAAGCGTGCAATCGCGTGTTTTCCGTTTCCGTACATTTGTCTGTAACAACGAGCTACATGTAGTCAAAGTCCACGGGAAAATTTACAGACAAACGTATGGTCTATCTTATGTTTGCAGACCGTGAAGATTTTAGAAATTGGATTTTACGAATATTATTTGGCATCGGATTGCCATATAAAAACACTGTATTTCGCGCCATGTTTGTACTCCTTTCGAAACGGTCGGAATTAACCGCGAACTGGTCTATTGGAACGTCGTGGTATGTTCGCGTCTTCTGAATACTATATAGAACTCTTACATTTGCAAGTAATTTTGTCTCCCTAAAAGTTGAATAGAGAATAGATGTGTAAATTTGGTAGACTCGTCGAGAAGCACAACTCACATCTATGGAAATGTAGTTTACGGCAAAACACGATAAATTCGACATCCGGTCACTATATAGGCTAAATCAATAGAAAATGAGCCGGCATCCTCTCTTGGCTAAATAATCAGTGACACGTACGTTAACAAGAAACCCGCTAAAATGTGTTCCTCGTCAGCCTGAATCTCCATTGCAGCAGTGACGACAATACAAAGATGTTTTTCTAATTAATTGAACGCCTTCGAGCGAGAGCGCGTTGTATAGTACATATAACTGCCAACCCTTTACAGTAAAAAATCTGGAGATACCTTTTCAAGGTCACAACAAATCTGGAGATTTTGCAAAAAGTAGTGAGATTTGAACTCGCAAAGAAGGGAAACAAAGCCTGGAATCGAGGCAAGACAATCCGGCTCAATCCCGGTTTCTGGGAAACTACCCTCCCACCCCTCCCTTGGCTATGCCTCGTTCTATTAATGATTACCATTAAAGGTTACGATGAAGTTTGGGGGAGGGGTGGGGGTTTCTCAGAAACCGTGATTGATCTGGCGTTGCCCTGTTAACACCTGCAACGGCAATCGAAAATGTGAACATCTTTATCAAGAAATTAAGCCAAAATTGAGCTTCTTCAAAATCTCCCGTTGGCTTTACATCGCCAAGGCACTTTGGTATTGGTCAGTCGGAGCTTTGCGTACGCGTCTTGAACGGAACTATTGATTGAATGCATGATCCTGGCTTCCCCTCGGACAAGTTTTTTTTTTAGAAGAATAACACTAAAATACAATGTAATTATGTGGTTGACTAAGTATTCAAAGCGCATGCACGGAGTTTAATTATGTCACATTTAGTTTTAAGTCTCCCACATGGAAGAAGCGGGTTTGAGAAATGAAGAACTTTTTTGAGGCATGAAGTATCGGTCTCTCTTCGGCGCCACTGATTTTCGATAAATCTTTCTTCTCTGCAGAATGAATCGAATCCCTCCGGGCTCAAATCCCACCGTTTGCCACCTATGTACAGGGGCCGAACTTCTCGAAACTGGTTTACTGTTGCACAACACAAGTTTTACAGAGCGCGAAAGCGCAATGTGTGGCTGAGAGGAACAGTGGCGTAGGGAGGGGGGGGAGGGGGGGAGGGGGGAAGGGAGGGAGCGGGGGGGAGGGGGGGGCGGGAGGGAGCAGCTAAGTGAGATTGAGAGAAGTCATCAATTAAAATGTCCCAGAATTCATCAATTTTGCCCCAAACACCCCCACCCCCCAGCTTCCCCCATTTTCGGGTCCTCCCTACACCACTGGAGAGGAAGGAACTATTGTGGGGGCCCAACACCGTGTGCCCGCGACAGAGACAAAATTAATCTATTGAATACTGGTCACAGACTCTGTGACTCAGGGTTAAAACTCAAAACGACACACGGAGGGAGCCCCTCGTAGTCCCCGAGATTTTAATAGATAGAAAATAATGAGCAGAGGCACTACAAAGAAAAAAGAATAACACATTGTTGCTTTATAAATTACTATAATTTATCTCCTAGTAACTAGAATATTCTTCGAGTTCGAACTAAGCCTAGTTCGCTCTGCAGAACAAATGTTTTATCTTCTTCTATCAACTGAAAGTATTTTAGGACTCGAAAAGCTAGGATCTGACATATATATCAAAATCATTGCACAAAGAAGAGGACATTTGCTATTGGTCATCGCTTTGAAGTAAATGCGATTTTATTTGAGAGAGAGAACAACTTCAGTCGCATTACAAGTTTACAATGTGGCTTACCTGTTGATACCGCAACTATACGAAGCAGAATTCTCTGAGTTCGTTTGAACGCTCCAAATTATCTCCTACCGCAGCTCCCGCCATACCAAAGGTCACAAGAAAAATAGTACGAAATCATGACGAAATGGAACTTTAACAGTGATTTGTATCACTCTAAACTTGAGAAACCTCAATGTTCTATACATTAGAATACTGCAAATTTATTCTTCTATCTGAATTCAGCGGTATGTAGTCAGGTCAGACATGCATATTCAAGTTAAACTCAGTTTTTCTCTGCTTGGTAGTTCCTAAACCAGTAACGCCTTGTAACTATTCACTTTACTCGCGAAAGCAAATTCAAATTTGTATGGTCGAAATCTTAATATAATCATTTCATACAGTTACTAGTGGCAGATTAGATGTTATTTAACTTTGATTTTAAGGTAAGTAGAAGTCATATATCATTTATTTTGTTTTATAAGGCAAAATAGCTCCCAAATCCATGTATTTTTGAGTGAAATGACTGGGCCGATACCGGAAGTGAGTCACCGGTTATCGATATGTAGGCTTTTGTACGCAATGACTTTGATATGAATTAAACCTTCATATTTTATATATAATATAACCCAGATAGCACGAGCGCTCTGATTGGCTTATAGACTCAAAAATCTATGGTCTATTGTGCCGGTAAACACATAGCAATCGACACGCCTGCAACACATTGAAATGTGTGGTCTATTGCTTAAATAAAGTTCAGTTTAAAGCAATAGATCCCTGAAGATGTACACAGTGTCGCAACTCGACACACAAGATACGCCGATTACGGGTATCTAGAAAACTCAGACCTTGTTTCTCTTCAGCCAGGTCATCTTACTGTTTGTAGTTTCGGTATCTGTATGTACAGCGCCGGAAAAGCAGAATCCAGTACAGCGAGCAAGCCAACAGAATTCACTCGGTTGTTTACAAATTATGGTGGGTTGATTTGACTCAGTTCTCTGTTCAACTTCGAATTCGCTGGTGTCGTCACCGCGCCGACAAAACAGACCATGTTTGACTTAAACCACCACGATGCACACGTGTAGTATTTAAAAAGCTTCTTCACAACTCACACTGAAATATTCATATCCATGTATTTCTCTTCAGCCTTCAGGTATGATTTATAGCATCTTGACCATTTGCAGTTTTGGTATCGGCAAACCGAACAGCACAATTCAAAATTATGCAGCGAGCAAGCCAAGCATATTTTTCGATCGCACATTCACTCGGGTTCAGCATAAATAAATAACAAGTATCCTGAGCCTGTTCGAAGGCTTTCGCACGAGTGAAGTTAAATAAAACATTAAAGTGCTTACATTTGAGAGATGGGACTCGAAATTAGAGAGAAAGTTCCTCGCGGGTCCGCCGCCATCTTGATTTACTGTATTAAATTATGTAAATATATTAACCTGGCTTGTTGTGTGACCAGCACAGTGCAATCTGATTGGTGTGAATTTGACCTTTAACGCATGCGCAGAACGCTTGCTACACGGAATAAAAATAAAAAAAACGATAACGACTTGCATTTTTAGACTCGGTGCTGCCACAGGCAGCCCGAGTAATTACACTAAATTGTTCGAATATTATTTGTCCGACAGCTCGGTTACAAAGTACTCTATTACTCTAAATTTCGGTGGGAGAGAGTCGAATGATAAACATTGTTGTTGTTGTGTTATGCCAGTAGGTGATCATGACGAGCCTTATTTGGTAGGTCGGTTTTCTTTGTTTGTTCAGGGACATTTAATCTCTAAATAGTCCAGTTTCGTATTCGAAAATTACCGCTGAATGCAATGACTACAGACGCATGTACTCAGGCTTAGCCTCATTCTGAAGTTAAACATTCTTAAATACCAGCGAGAAGGTGCAAAATGCGAAACTACAACAATACGCAGAGTTGTGAATAGGCCACCTTCTTGCTGGTATTTATGAGTGTTTAACTTCAGAATGAGTCTAAGCCTGAGTACATGCGTCTGTAGTCATTGCATTCAGCGGTAATTTTCGAATACGAAACTGGAGTATTCCCTCATCAGCATGCATACTTTTTCAAATTTTCCCTCATTGACATGCAAGAGAGGACATTAGAAAGGTATGCACGCTGATGAGGGAACATTGGACTATGCCTCACTTCCTACACACAAAGGAATCAATACGAGGCTCCGTTGATAATGCTCAGTCGTTCGTTAAAAGACTACAGCACTTCTGTAGTTTGTAGAGGGACATCTCGGAAGTGAGCTATTAGAGAGCACTTTATACGTGATAAAACTTTAGATATAAGCGTCAACTGAATGGAGCATAGTATTTATTGGCGATAATTAAAGGATATATAAGATAGACGATTAAACACACACACTCACCAAAAAACTGTATTAATGGTAGCAGAATGAACAGAATGCTTTTCTCTTCATCGGCGAAAACGGAAAAGTTCCCAAAAGAACACGATTACCGTCTATTCTTATTCCGAAATAGTCCCAAACGGTGGAAGAGCGGAGAGCCGGAAAACTCTCGACTGTTGCGCGCGCTCAACTTCATTCGCGCAGAAAGTGGAACAACCAGGGATATACTACTGGTAGCCATGTGTTCTTAGACTGGAACCACTTTAGACTCGCAAGTTAAACCTTCAGTTATTAACTTTTAATAATTAATAATTAATATGTGCACTGTGAGTTACTTTATTTTACGTGGAAGCTCTAGCCTCCCCGCAGGCAACTCCTAATTATAATCAAAAAAATCGAGAAAAAAATATGCGAAACCGGGCTTCCTATGGTAAAAGAGGGACGAGCAAGAATTGAGCAAGGACCCCGTCTGTCTCCTTCTCACTCTCCCCAGTTCCCTTGAGCTTTTAGGAGTTGCCTGCGGAGAAGGCTAGTGGAACCTCATGACCAACCTCGTTCCCAGGGGTCTTTACGCGCCTAATCAAAGATGGCGTCGAAAGTACCCCTGGTACAGGCTGGTTATGTGACCCAAAAATAGGCCCAATTTGGGCATATTTTGAGGAGCATCCGCCATCTTGGATTCATCATCGCTGAAAAACGGTTAGCGGTTGAAGTGTGATCCCAATGAATTCCACCCGTACATTATTCTACTTGTACCCAGTTGCGAAGTGAGTATAATAAAAGGCAAAAACGCTAAGTTCTGATGAATTTGTAGTTGTTTTCAACGAATTTTGAACGCGCAATGCGAAAGACGACATCACCAGTTTATTTTTCAAAGCAAAAATGCACGCGCTATTTGAAATTCTCCAATCAGCGAGCGCTTAACCTCTAGCCAATCAGTGGCCGAATCCAACCAGCCTGTACCAGGGGTACTTTCGACGCCATCTTTGATTAGGCGCGTAAAGACCCCTGGGAACGAGGTTGCCTCATGACTTCAGAGTTTATTTTGACTAAAAATTACAAACTAGTTTTTCAATTGAGTTAATTTACTTAAAAGGCCTTTACTTATAAAATAAAAATGGCCACTGATATTTCTATAGCGCCATATCACCCCAGTTTCATGGTGCTTTACATATTACTGATATATCCCGTCAGTGAATTATTTCGGACTGCTTTACGGCGCTAATAGTTGCCTTGAGACGGGGCGATGTTAGGACCCAGAGTAGGCGTTGCATTGGGAACACGATAAAATATTTAAAGAAATACAGTCAATTAACTGCTCAGACATCTCTCATTCGCCAACAATAAAAATGAATCTCAAATACTATCTGCAGAGTGAATCATAGCGGAGCTCCTCTGCAAGTAAGCTCGGTTTCAGCCGTTGGGGTGCGTGTCGTTTCTCCAAAGCCTCTCCCCACTAACGAATGAGCGCGCGGTCAACACACAGTGTCCGTGACGTCACCTGATTAAAATTCAATATTATTTATTTGCGTGTTTTGACCACAGGTATCCCAGGCTCATTATGCGTAACGGCTATTTCCGGCGATATTTGAAATTACAGTAAATGTATGGAGTTTTAGTTTGAATGCCCGTTTGCTCTAAAATAAAATTCAATAAATCGTCAAAATATTCTTACCCTCAGATATATTAAGGCATGGGTGAAGGACTATCACACTCCTAACAAGTATAGGGGTGGTCTACTTTAGTTTGGCTTTACTCGAAAACCTTGATTTCATGATATATAATGTAAACTCACCCTTCAATCATTTTTGTATAGATGGTTGCCATTGCGATCGAAGCTGTGACCTTTGAACTCATTTTTAGAAAAGTTCAATTCAAAGCTTCGGGAGGAATGTAACGCGCACACAATTCAGGAGTAAAGGCGATAGAACTAATGCAGCTTACCATGTAGTTTATGCGTCCAATTAGGGATTGTTGAAATGTTTGTTAATTCAGTACACTTTTGAGGGGTATCATATTTCATACCAGCCTTAATTAGCCTTCCTCTTAAAATTACCAACATTAATAATAATAATACGTATTAGGAGCATCATACATAAGTCTCGATGCCCTTACAATAGTAAAATAACTATTTCTACAAAAGACTAATTAATCTAATTAAATATATATATAAACTATAAAAAACTAACTACTACATTCCTAATTGGAGCAACAAAGTGTGAACTAACCTTGATTCACTTGCATAAAAATATCCACTAAATAGGTCACATTCCATGTTTCCATGGAAACTCTAATGAAAATGTGTTAAGGTTGTTACAGTAATTTTCCCTTATTAGTATAATTATTGGGAAGGTAGCAAACTGTACGCCGATCAGGTACAGCAAATCGCTTTGAATTCGCATAAAAATCCCGTACATCGCTTCAGCACACTCAGCTTCCCTTTCACTGGTTTACTCTAACCTTGGCCACGAATTTGCAGTTTTCGAGCTTCTCAGAGTTCAATTCCACCTGTGCTGCAACGAGGCGACAAACAGTAGACCGTCCCCTACCCAGTGAATTTGACACTCCGCTGTGCCATTGTTTCATCTACCAATCGGAATCATCGCAGCACCTGCAGATTCAAATCACTTCGTCGTTCATTTAGTGGCAAATTCTGCAAGTGAATCACCATGTATATAGGATGAGAGTAGAAAATGGCTAACTTCCGGTTTCCCTCGCGCCCGAACCCCGACGCGCGGCATGCCTGAGAAAGTGCTGTACCTGCGCGCGCACTGTTAAAACCATGGTCAGTTGCTACACAGGCAACCCAAGCTCTGTGTGTATTTGTCAGTAAATATAGCGGAACTACTAAATAGAGAAAATCACGAATTTTACCATTATTGATAGATTAAAATAAACTGAAATAAACATACTTTTGCTCTATATGCTGTCCTTTGTCGTTTATTAGCGATTTGGGCTTCTTGTCCTTTTCGGATCTCCTCTCGACCTAAGAAAGAGACTTTCTTAGGGAGAGGAAATCCGGCCGCTGCTTGAGACGACTGGGACGATCGGGACGATTATTAACTAGGAGCCGGGGTAGCGCAGTGGTAAAGCGCTTCGCCTCTCACCTCTGTGGCCCAGGTTCGATTCCCGGACGGGGCGCCATATTTGAGTTGAGTTAGTTGATATCTCGCCCTTGCGCCGAGGGTTTTTCTCCGGGTTCTCCGGGTTTCCTCCCTCCGCAAAAGCCAACACGCTAAATTCCAATTCGATCTGTGGATTAGCCGGGACATGGCTTTGATCAGCTCCCATGGTTGTTTCAGGTATCGTTAGAAATTTAGAGTTAATTCAGAGTTATCCCACATACTAGGCCTATGTCACAACGTGTACACAAGTTATGTTATTTTTAGAACGATTTCCCGCTATTGTTGAGTTGCAATTATTCCTCAAGGAATCCAATTACAAAAGCGTAGCAGCCATGTTGTTTGGTATAACAAAAGTAGCTAGTGAGGCATCTTTTGTTCCGCCACGGTGCAACCCACTAATTGGCGGAGAATAAAATCTAAAAATGGCCCAACTTGTAAAAACGCTGTGGTAACTCCGGCACGGTTATGGGCTCTTGACCACGTCTGCCGCATTACTTAATGATATAATTCTTGTTAACAAACAGTTTTCCATGAAAAAATAGCACCAAAGAAAACTGAAAAATTAACAAACAATAGTCATGTAAATAAAATACTTCGATCAATTTTATTTCAGTGATTTTTCTTAATTTAATTACAGCCGTGTTTAAAGCATTAGACTTACATTACCCGGCTTAGGAGATCGTCCATATAATTATATCTGGACTCTGTCATGCACTACCTTACGTTTTAACATTACATCTAAGATTTGTTTAAAATTAAGTTGCTCATGCTCTGTACGTTACACCACTACTTTGCAAAGATCTTTTAAGGCACGCTAACTTAACTGAACTTTGCTACCTTGCATATGTAGCCAGGGAAGAATTTGCGAAACAAAAGTTGACAAAAACAAAGTCACTTTCACAAGAAATCATTGCTGTGGTAAAAATATGTTGACATGCAAGTTCAGTTTCAAGTTGACGTGTTTTAGAAATTTAGCCGCCATACAAACCCGCTGGTATCTTGCACACTCTCCGGCACCCGAACCTTTTACATACACGACGTCTGTGTTTTCCACAACCAGCATAGTAACAGTAGCAATGACGGCAATGGATCTTGCAGGAGCAGATGCGATAGCATTTCGTGAATACCTTGCCACAGTGCCATTTTTTGTGATAATACACGCAGCATCTCTTCTTCAAACAGCGACGTACACAAACTTTTGTTCTGTAACTGCATGGCCGTAGTCTAGAGCCCAGGTGAACTCCCCGTTTCTCGACATTCGTCTGATCTGGAATTCAGATTGTTAAATCAATTCATTAACAATGCACACGTTTTACAGTTATACATGATTTTCCATACCCTATTTCAGACTTGACCCCGAAAATCTTTAACCCTATTTCATACACCACCTAGGCCGTTAATCGTATTACGGTCTACTCTCTCCAGCGACCACCTCCCATAAGCGACCACCTCCCATAAGCGACCACCTCCCATAATCGACCACTTTACCAAAGAACCGTTTTTTTCTCAGTCAAATTCTGTTGTAAAAACTCTCTCGTAAGCGACCAACGCAAACATTCTTAAGCGACCGCGACCACTTTTTAGTCTCAACACTTGACATTTCTATTGTTTTTTGTTTCCGATAAGCGACCGCCAAAGTAGACTGTACTGTATAAAAAAAAAATCATCACTCAAATACCACAAAGTTCAATTTTTAATGGCGCTGACAGATAATAAATTAAACTGAAAAAGATTGGACAAACGTGAGCTAGAACTCCCGTGCTTAGCTATGTTGTTATGGTGACAGCGCGCAAGAGCTGTGCTAGAACACTATGATCCGTTTAGCAAGCACTTGGGCTACCTGCGTTGCTTTTTTCCCGTAAGCGACCACTTTGTCCGTGCACCAAGGGTGGTCGTTTAAGAGAGAGTTGACTCTATCTATTCTAATGACAGTTTTCTTCGTGGTTCGTTCTCTTTCTCAGTTTATTTTGACGATCAATGTCAAAATAAGAAGAGAAGTTAAGAGAAATCAATCAGAACATGAATACGACTGGTCTCATACTTCCATTTTAAGATCATACCCCATTCCAGACTAAAAAGGCAAACTTGATCACCCTATTTCAGACTAAAACAGCTCGAACAGCATACTCTTTGGGGCGGAACATACCCAGACAGACAGACAGATGATTATATTTGGAGCCTTATACTAATGTGTACATTGGCAGTAACCCAAATAAATTTACATAAAAGACAAGATATATCAATAAATAAAAATTAATTATAGAATGTTATGAAGTTGTCCTTTTCTTTCTTTCTTTCTTTTATGCATTCATAGATAAATTTGGCAATTTGTTTATGCACAGCTCTATCCTTGTTTGGAGGGTTTAAGCGGATTAGTAAAAATACCTCATTAGGCGTCATTCTGTTTATTTTGAATTTCATTTGATCCTCCAAATAATCGAAAAGGTTTTTCCTTATATTGCGGTATGCTGGGCATTTTATTAAAACAACGTTCTTCGTCTTCGACGCCATTTGTACAAATAGTATTTGATAAGGTTTCGAGTAACGCCCAGTTTCAATTGCTAATTTGTGATTACTTAGCCTCAGCTTTGATAGAGCAGGGCAAAGCATTTTGGCACCAAAAAGTAAAAGCTTTCCTTATATTTTATATCGTTATATATTGTACAGGATAACTTGATTTGCTCACGGTCATTCAGTTTCAGCCAGAAATTGATGTTTCTACATTTTGCTTGGTAACGTATAGGGAATATCTAGCTCTGCTCTATATGCATTGTTGCTACACAAGGCTTGCTAACGCCTAAGAGCCATTTGCAAAATTTAGTTTGGACTGACTCAATTGGGTCTTTGTCAGGTTTTTCTTTACAACCCACCCCCCATACTTCGCTACCGTAAAGTAAAGTAGGGGTTATATATTAGCGCATCAAACAATTTTATGGTCAGATTAATATTTTCTCTAAAATGATCACCCATGGCCACCCATTTCTTTCCTCAATTTATACAATGCTTTTAGAGATACCTTTTTTAGCTCTTGTTTTGCGAGTGCAAAATTTCAGTAGGCACTTAATTGAATGCCTAAGTATTTATATGACTCTTAACATTTGTTAGTTTTTGAGCTCCGTATTGAAAATCCTAATTGTTCACAGTGTTTCCACAGTTGTTGAAGATCATTACGGTTGATTTGTCAAGATTTACATGGAGATCTGATATTTCGCAAAATTCCTCTAATTTCTCAAGGTAGCTTTGCCGACTTAGAAAAGATAACCAGGTCATCTTCGCATTGTAGGTAATATACATCTACATCTACTTTTATTCTTCACAAAGCCTTACAGCATCTAATGAAGGGAGCTATGGTCAGCATGGCCAACCGTTACAATAATGAATAAATAATTTAATTAATTAATTAATTAATTAATAGATCAATAAGTCATTAAATTTAAGTAAATAAATACATATTAATATGAAAATTCCTTAATTGTTAGTTTAGGGCCAGAAACTCCGAAGCTGACTGTTTAAACACTCTGATACTATTTGATGATACAACATATTCAGCCGGTGAGTTTTAACAGTTCTTGCGGAAAAATATCAATACGAGGTTGTAGAGGAATAAAAGTATGTTCGCGGAGGTTTTTAGATCTCTTAGTGATGTTCAACGAGTTCAGATGGCAATTCGATTGCAATCTGGTTATTGATAAAATTGCACATATAACTAACATAACTCGTGAACTTTAACAAACTGCAGTCATGTGACATGTCACGTGACCCTCACGTTAACGTTGAACTGCAAATGGCCAATGAGGACAATCCCTTTAAGATCCGTTTCGGTTTTAAAAGATTGGGGACTTGAGAGACACAAATCTGCCCTCACATCATGCACAACTTGTATTTAATGGTAAGGAGAAAACCGCTGATCAATAAATCTAGTACAAGGTCACGTGACCTGTTTTGCTCAATATCCCCTTATGGATAAAACGATGTTCTACTGTGAGGGCAGATTATTAAAGTCCGGCATCAGAGAAACAGGAAGACTCTGGAATCAGAGAAACACGAGGACTCTGTGTACCTTGGCGTGCCAAGAATTCTCATTGGCCCATTTGCTATTGAAATTTTATATCAACCAAAAGTCAGTGGAGCAGTCATATGACACACATTTAATGCATAATTGTGGTCCTCAAAATATCGAAGTGGATCACGAGTTATGTGAGTCTGCATAATTTTGTGTAGTTGTTAATTAAGGTATCGTTTTAGCCTCACTTTAATTTCATTCATTGTCAGATTGTTTTAAGGTACTGTTATCATCATTACAACCGTTTCACGTGCCCTGGGGATTACATATTTCTGAACTAAAAAAGTGTTTTTTCCCAGTTTTTTCTAGTGCCGAAACTACAAAATTCATCAGGTTTTAGAGAGATCGTAAAGCAAACAAGAACAGTAATAGAAGTTCAATCATCCTCCTTGCCAGAGAAACCAGCTTACCCTCATCCTCCGAGTCCTCGTCTTCATTTTCCTCCTGAGGATCGGCCACAAGTTCATTGTCTAAATGAGAGACTGAAGGTAAGCAACAAGAACGTTTTATCAACCCACTGGAAACCGCGCTAAATAATGATACGTTGCAATTTACTGCTTGATAACCCACCGTCTTATAGTTTTCTGTAATGTTATTTTAAAATACAACAAGCTGCCGAGTATAACACATTTAACGTTACACAGAGATAACATAATAACATTATTGCCCTGTAAACAGTTTGAGCAGTTTTGAATTCGATTTAGTATAAAAAGAAGTGATTGCTTTGGAGGCTATTGGCTGTGTAAAAGGTTTCGTAATTATCAGCTAAATGACAAGTTCTAAATTGAAACCTAGCATTGTTTTGGTCCGTCACACGATCAATTTTCGTTTTTTTATATAAACTTTTGAGATTCATCAGAATTACCGTCGAATTATAGCAACATTCTATGGTACATCAGTAAAGCAAATTAAAGGCATATTTTTTTACTTAACCCAAAGTACGAAATTCTCAGAAAGTGATATTTACCGGGAAGAGCTTCTTCCTTGGCATCCTGAGTTTCTTCAGGCTTTTCTTCATCAGCAGAAGACGGGTCTTCCACAGGAATGGCTACCGCAAAAGCGACGAGTCCAACGAGAAAGAGAAGAGCGAGCTTGTAAGACATCTTGACTGTTTTCACGCTTACCAGATGCTAACTGCAATGTTTGTGCTATCACATCGCCTTAAGTAACCGAAAAGGTGAACCAAAATAGATGACGAACTATATCTTTAATTCCATTTAAAGGTATTTTGGATTCACGTTAGACAAATAAAAGAATACTCCAAAGGCATCGGATCGTCAGGCCTCACATTAATTTCTAGACTGATATCGGCTTCGGCTCATTTGCTAAATTACGATGACTAAATTCCATTTAAAGGTATTTTGGATTCACGTTAGACAAATAAAAGTGAATACTCCAAAGGCACCGGATCGTCAGGCCTCATATTTCTAGACTGATATTGGCTTCGGCTCATTTGCTAAATTACGATGACTAAAAGGTACGAGTTCTACAAATTGCACCGTGTGAACAACAATTGCTGGCAATATTGCGCGAAATGTTGCAGCGTGTGTCTGTACCTTAATAAACATGCAGGTTATACATCAAATATAAATTTGATTGATCATTAAATGCACTTCAGAGGCACAATTTATTGGTACTGAGACTGTTAAGCGCTGAACATTAAGTAAATTCAAGTAGGATGACTTAGGACCTTCAATGGTTCGCGACATCTTGACACCCACTTTAAAGTTCATCATTTTGTGCATCTTAACTTTATTAAGGCATCTGCAAAGCAATTTATTACCTGTTAGTAATATTAGCTCCATTTCTGATTGTATATATATTAACTTTATTAAAGTCTCAATCTTATAGCTTGGCACAAGTGCCTTGCTAATCGGGGATACTATCAGTGGACCTACGATTTTACGTCCTTATCCGAGAAGACGTGAAGATCTAACCATTTGCAGTTGTTTTAAGACTCAGTTATTTTAAGACCCCGCTGAGTGTTGGTCCGGCCGGGGTTTGAACCCGCGACCTCCCGCTCGACAGACCGGAGCTTAACTACTAAGCTAACCGGGAGGCGGTTGTATTCTTCTAAGTGCTGTCCTAATATTGGCACTGAGGAAAGACTCGTCAAAAATAGACTAATAAGGTGATCTGTTGTAAACGATAACTTTATGCAAGATCTAACTACAGAGGAGCTCCAATGTTGGATTTCCATATTTCTGTAACTTTCAATTTTACTGGTAATAAACGAACTATTAGAAGTTGCTAATTATAGGTTTTTTAACCTTTTCAAACAAACGGTTCGCTCTGTGGGTGTATCTGTATGAGTTTCACTGAAATGCTTTAATGTTGCATGCATGTCATTTTATTACTTCCAAAGTATTTATAACGCTTGTTAAATTCCAAACTGCGCTGGTATATTTTATCAGTTCGGTGAATCTAGGGCAACTTAGATCATTTCGAACTTTATAGGGCGCTTTTATTTTCTTCCAGGCAGAAGCCTTGACGAAACTAAAATTGTAACCTTTTTTAGATCCTTAATTGACACTTATGGACACTCATTATTCCGAAACTTCTAGTGGACTGTATCATTTGCTGTTTCTCAGTGTTTCCTCTGTTATAATGTCAGTAATAGTAATTGTTACATACGGAAGTTTTAGCCAAGCATATTCGATTTTTTACTGCCGATGTTCCGAAAGTTTTAGCAAAACATTTCGGCCGACCCTTTTAACATTGGAAAACTGAAGTCATTATAATTATGTGACCGTCGCGAAATGGCATAATGTCAAGTTAATTATTTTCTCCCACCATAATTTCAGGTCGGTACGGCCTTTTTCCTTTTAAAAAGATCTTACCGTAGTTTCCAAAAACATAATTCTCGGTGGGCACGTGACGTCTTCAAGATTCTAAAATCTAAACTAAAACATCTTTCAATATGATTTAGATATCGGTATGCTCAGTATTCTTCGAAACGGTGATTCGTTTTTGAGTTACAATATTTTGAATTTTGTGACATCCCATGCGGCACGGCTCAGCGTGTTTCCTAAATGTCATGAAAACCATATATTTTTCGGTCATTTCTATGTTTTGTTTTTACCTGCCGTGCACAAAATTTCAAATATTTTACTATTATCATTTTTTTTCTTTAGGATTTTTTTTGTGACGACAGTGCCCGTGATCTATTGCTTTAAACTGAACCGTTATAATACGATGGTTTAATTTCAGATCCTAGCTTTTCGAGTCCTAAAATACTTTCGGTTGATAGAAGAAGAAAAAAACATTTGTTCTGCAGAGCGAACTAGGCTTAGTTCGAACTCCAATAATATTCTAGTTACTAGGAGATTATACCAACTTCAAAAGCAACCATGTTTTATTCTTTTTACTTTGTATTGCCTCTGCTCATTATTTTATTGGTTTATATACCAGTCGTAGTGCTTCTGGTCAGTCGCCTTACTTGGCTGTACTACTACTACAGTTGCTACTGGCCATATTAAAATCTCGGGGACTACGAGGATCGTTTAGAGTTTTATCATGAGTGACAGAGTCTGTGACCAGTATTCAATAGATTAATTTTGTCTCTGTCGGGAGAAACTGGGGGGGGGGGGGGGGGGTGGGGGGGGGGGGGGGGGGTGACATAATTAAATATGACATAATCTTTAAGTATTAAAAGCGCTGATCGACAAATATATAAAGAACAAGCCAAAACCCAGGAATAATTTCTTGTACACTTGCTTCATCGATTTTAGCAAAGCCTTCGATAACATATCACGCGACAAATTATACACAAAGTTAAACAACATTGGTATAAACGGAAATTTTCTTGCCATTATTAAAGACATGTACAACAAAGACTCCGCGTGTGTTAAACTTGACGGACACATCTCGGAGGAATTTGCGTGCCATAAAGGAGTCAAGCAAGGGTGCATGTTGTCACCTACCCTTTTCAATATATATTTAAGTGATCTAGCAAACATTCTTAACAAAGACAAAGACGCCCCCGAACTAAACAACAGAACCGTTAGTTGCTTACTATATGCAGACGATTTAGTAATTATCTCAAAGTCTCAGTTGGGATTACAAAACAATTTAAAATGCCTACTGGATTACGGCAAAGTCAACAGTCTCTACATCAACGAAAGTAAAACAAAAGTAATAATATTTAACCCTAATGGTAGAAAACTAAATCGTTATTTATTCAACGTTGGGACAACACCGATTGAGAACGTAACTAAATATAAGTATTTAGGATTGACTTTAAGTGCCTCTGGATCATTTACTATAGCAAAACAAGAGCTAAAAAAGGTTGCACTAAAAGCTTTTTACTCACTCCGCAAGAACATGGGAATCTCATTTAGAAGAGACCTGTCACTTACCTTACATCTATTCGATACCCTAATAAAACCCATTCTCACATATGGCTCTGAAATTTGGGGTCTTGATACTGTTAAATATAATGAATCACGTGACCCAATAGAACAAGTTCACACAAAGTTCTGTAAACAAATCCTAGGCGTAAGCAAAAGAGCGGTGAACAAAGCTTGCCGTGCAGAATTAGGCCGTTTCCCCATCATTATTGAAGTAAAATCTAAGGCATTATCATTCTGGGCCCGCCTTCTAACATTAGACGAAAATAGAATCGCAAAGCAAGCCTACTTAGATATGCTAAGTCACACAAATTCGAAGAACTGGGCAATGCAAATTAAAGCTATATTATTTCAGAATGGCTTTGGCTATTGCTGGGAATCCCAACAAGATGCCGTTATTGATGAAAACGAGATCAAGCGGTTTTATAAATATACCAAACAAAGACTAGAGGATATTGAAACTCAAGACTGGAGATCAAGCATCTTCGATGATGAATCCAGATCAGTGGGAGGAAACAAATTAAGAACATTTCGTGAGTTCAAAACAGAATATAAACTCGAAGATTATTTATTGGAAGTTAAAAACATAGATCATCGCAGAGCACTAACTAAGTTAAGAATAAGCGACCATATTTTACAAATTGAAAGAGGCCGTTATAACAGAGTTTATGTGAGTCCTGAATTGAGAATATGCCCACATTGTCAAATTATGGAAAACGAAGAACATTTTTTATCTAAATGTCAATTATATTCTGATCTGAGAAACTCTCTTTTTCAAGATATAAACCAAAAAATAACAAACTATAAAGATTTAATCGCACCAAAAAAACATAAGCCAGAAATAGCAAAATACATCTATGAATGTTTTAAAGTTAGGCAAACCATCCTTGTATAGAATATTGGAGAAGCATGCCTATGTACAGTCTGTCGCTTGGCACTCTAATAAAATATGTCTTGTCTTGTCTTGTCTTGTCTAATTAAATATGACATAAATGCATGCGCTTTTAACATTTAGTCAACCACATAATTACATTGTATTTTAGTGTTATTCTTCTAAAAAAAACACGCTTGTCCCGAGGGGAAGCCAGGATCATGCATTCAATCAATAGTTCCGTTCAAGACGCATACGCAAAGCTCCGACTGACCATCACCAGGAGTCAAAGTCAAACATGGTGACGACAACAGCGAAGTTGAACAGAGAACTGAGTCAAATCAACTCGCCATAATTTGTAAACAACCGAGTGAATTCTGTTGGCTTGCTCGCTGTACTGGATTCTGCTTTTCGCTGTACATACAGATACCGAAACTACAAACAGTAAGATGATCTGGCTGAAGAGAAACAAGGTCCGAGTTTTCTAGATACCCGTAAATATCGCCGTATCTTGTGTGAGTTACGACACTGTGTACATCTTGGTTATACAAATTAACGGATTCAAATTAACACTACATTCAGACAGAGAGTTAATCTATACCGACACTTTGATATGCCAAGGAACTGGAATATCAACACTGTACAAGGTGAAGGAAATTTAAAGTACTGACTTCATTGCTGTGTTCAATTAATCTACACTAAATTTCTAACGGACCTGAAACAAGGCTGATCAAAGACAGGAACGGCTACCAACATTGACCATAAATTATTCTGGAACTAACAATGGCGCTCAATATTCTGCAGCCAACCTCGTTCTCACTTGAAAAATACCCGGGAAGGCATAATGTGAATGATCTGAATCGAAGGAACTGCATGTTTATACACATGCACACATAGTTTATGTTCTAGGGAAAACTGGAATTCAGTTTATAAACATCTGAATAGTAATATTTATTTATACATACTTTATATGAATCCCTTTATATATCCTGTAATATACTGTATTTTATATATCCTGTAATATAGTGTCCCCAATTAGCTTAACAGCTAAATACTATTGACACTCAAATAAAGTTCATGTATGCATGTATGTATGTCAATGTATGTAGCTAAAGCCTGGGTTGATTTGTGTTCTACACTAACTTCAATTATTGCTTTACACTGTATACCACACAGCAAAATGTGCTACTAATTCTCAAATCAATGCCATAACCATATAAAACACACATGTATACATATAGCCCCATAAGCATCACATCCAATGATTTAATGTTACACAAAGATAATTACAGTTTTATACCCAGATGCATCCCCTTGTATATTAACATATAAGTCAAGACATCAAAATTTTCAGGATTACGTACACCGTCCACATCATTGCTGTCAGCAGCAATTTTTCAGCTTTTCTGACTGTTACCACAGTGCTTTCTCTTTCGAAAAATATGTCGAACGCACTTTGATAATCTATGATTACTTCTGGTGTATAATAGAAATAATAAGGGGCCTAGGATGGTCCTAAGGCACGCCACTCCTAACAACTTTCTTAGAAGACTTATAGCTATTAACGATACACGTTTGCATTCTACTTTCTAAATAGGAATTAAACCAGTTCTGTGCAGGTCCGGTTATTCCATAATATTCTAATTTTGATAGAAGAATAGTATGGTCGACTGTATCAAAGGCTTTTCTTAAGTCTAGAAAGACAACAGCATTAATGCATTAATATATCGGCGATCAATATTTAGTGAACAACTATCGGTTGCTTCCAGTAGTGCAGTTACTGCACAGGCTAACCATCCTCTCATTTTATGTATTTGTCACTAATGTTTTAATAATCCATCATTTCTTAGCAAATTGAGAAATTAAATACCTTTTGACTTTGGACTTGCAAAGTTTAGATAATAGTGAAAATACTTGAGATTGATTAGTAGTCTCGAGGGAGAAACGCTTGTTAGTTTCATTGAGATAGTCTTTATAACAAACGTCAACTTCTTTTATATTTTTAGCAATTCTGCAAAGTATTCATTGAATGTCTCAGCAACCTCAACTGGGTCACTTGCAGTTGTACCTTTACAATCTATTTCATTAATCACTGATTTGTTATTTCATTGATGGTTTGCCACATTTTACGCGAATTGCCAGACAAGTATAGTTTTCAAAAGCAGTATTGTAATAGGCTTTCTTTGCTTTCCTGATCTCGTCATTTACATGATTGCGTATTTTCTTAAAGTTATTCCAATCCTGTTGATCCTTAGACATTATAGCTTTAATTTTGAGATGATCTCTCCGGTGCATTTTATCTTTTAACTCAGAATTAATCCATGGGCTTTCGACGCTCGTGTACGTCTAGTACGTATTGGAGCGTGCTTATCGCATACCTCTGTAAACATCACTTTCCATTTAAGCCACATTTCATTTGTGTCTTCAATTCTCCTGAGATCGTTCCATTTTTGCAATCGGCAATGTCATTGCGAAAGTTTTCTCTAATTTATTTTTTGAAATGACGAATGGAAACATTGCGTGTTCCCTTTGACGTAGGTGGTAAGGAGAGTTTACGATAAGTATACACTAAGCTATAGTCACTGATATAGTTATATGAGATACTCCACTGCAGGTTATATTACCAGAATGATTTTTGAATATAAGATCAATTAACGTGCTACTTGTTGCTTCAATCAACTGATGGAGATTGTAAATATAAGTGATATTAAGAAGCGCTTCATTGTTGTTATTAGATTCAGATAGGTGGTTGCAATTAAAATCGCCCGAGATGATATTTTCCGTATTTTCTGAATCTATTTTCCCGATGAGAGATTTTAAATATGTGTAAAATTCTGGTTTAGAATTAGGGGGCGGTAAACTGTAGATAATATGAACGGCTTAGATCTAGGTTTTCTAATTTCAATAGATAAGCTCTCCAGGTATTGTGTTTCTAAGTCGTTTCTTACAGCATAATTGATATTTGTACGGACAAAAATACAAACCCCGCCTCCATTTCTTCCATAAATAGGTCTATCGCGGCGTACAATATTATAACCAAATTTTGACCCCGTCATCACTGACAATGTCGTCAAGCCTTGTTTCGTTAATAGCAAAAATATCAAACCATTGGTTATCAAGTAAGATTCGAAGCTCGTCAATGTGGTTTGGAAGCTAGCCAGTAATGTTTAAACATGCTATAATATAGTAACTAGAATATTCTTTGAGTTCGAACTAAGCCTGGTTCGCTCTACAGAACAAATGTTTTTCTTCTTCAATCAACCGAAAGTATTTTAGGACTCGAAAAGCTAGGATCTGAAATTAAACCATCGTATAATACAGTTCGGTTTAAAGCAATAGATCAAAAAAATATTCTAAAGAAAATAGTAAAATATTTGAAATGTTGTGTACGGCAGATAAAAACAAAACATAGAAATAACCGAAATTTAGAGTAATAGAGTACTTTGTAACCGAGCTGTCGGACAAAAAATATTCGAACAAAAAATATTCGAACAATTTAGTGTAATTATTTAGTATGCGGCGGCCATGTTGGTGTACAGATGGCGCCCGAAAACGTACTCTACAAATGTTTTCACATCAATGTGATAAGCGTTCACTTTAAAACACTTTAGATATCACCTTTAAAGGTTAACCAAGTCTTACCATTTTAAACTGGCCAAAATATATGGATTTTCATGACATTTAGGAAACACGCTGAGCTGTGCCGCATGGGCTGTCACAAAATTCAAAATATTGTAACTCAAAAACGAATCACTGTATCGAAGTGAAATTTTCGAAGAATACTGAGAATACCGATATCTAAATCGTTGAGATTTTAGAATCTTGAAGGCGTCACGTGCCCACCGAGAATTATATTGTTGGAAACTACGGTAAGATCGTTTTAAAAGGAAAAGGCCGTACAACTGAAATTATGGTGGGAGAAAATGCTGTTTTGTAACTAATTAACTTGACATTATGCCATTTGGCGACGGGTCACATAATTATAATGATGTTAAAAGGGTCGGCCGAAATGTTTTGCTAAAATTTTCGGGACATCGGCAGTAAAAAATGGAATATGCTTGGCTAAAACTTTCGTATGTAACAATTACTATTACTGACATTATAACAGAGGAAACACTGAGAAACAGCAAATGATACAGTCCACTAGAAGTTTCGGAATAATGAGTGTCCATAAGAGTCAATTAAGGATCTAAAAAAGGTTACCTAAAACATTATGTCGCTGCTCAACAAAATGTCACAATTTTAGTTTCGTCAAGGCTTCCGCCATACCTTACCCTGGATCAGAGGTTGGAAACCGCCTCTCCTAGATCACATTAGCTTCTCCTTTCTCACATCAACGACTGCATAGCTAAAACAGTTTTTGAATCACTAGAAAAATAGTGCCTCTCGCATCCTTGTTAGCAAGTTATTCGAGCCTCTGGCAGCCAGGGTAGCCATACCTAAGAATTTCTGGATGATAATAAAAGCGCCCTAAAAAGTTCAAACGATCTAAGTTGCCCTAGATTCACCGAACAGATAAAATATACCAGCGCAGTTTGGAATTTAACAAGTATTATAAATACTTTGGAAGTAATAAAATGACATGCATGCCACATTAAAGCATTTCAGTGAAACTCATACAGATACAACCACAGAGCGAACCGTTTGTTTGAAAAGGTTAAAAAACCTATAATTAGCAACTTCTAATAGTTCGTTTATTACCAGTAAAATTTAAAGTTACAGAAATATTGAAGCTCCTCTGTAGTTAGGATCTTGCATAAAGTTATCGGTTACAACAGATCCCCTTATTAGTTTATTTTAACGAGTCTTTCCTCAGTGCCAATATTAGGACAGTACTTAAGAAGAATACAATTACAACCGCCTCCCGGTTAGCTCAGTGGTTAAGCTCCGGTCGCGGGTTCAAACCCCGGCCGGATCAACACTCAGGGACTTAAAATATCTGAGTAGAAGGCGCTGCCTTTGTGAAACAACTGCAAATGGTTAGTCTAAGACCTTCACGTCTTCTCGGATAAGGACGTAAAATCGCAGGTCCACTGACGTAGTATCCCCGATTAGCAAGGTACTTGTGCCAAGCTATAAGATTGAGACTTTAATAAAGTTAATATATATACAATCAGAAATGGAGCTAATATTACAGATGCCTTACCCAAGTTAATAAGATGCACAAAAAGATGAAGTGTCAAGACGCGAACCATTGAAGGTCTTAAGTCATCCTACTTGAATGTCCTTAATGTTCAGCACTTAACAGTGTCAGCACCAATAAATTGTGCCTCTGAAGTGCATTTAATGATCAATCAAATCGATATTTGATGTATAACCTGCATGTTTATTAAAGGAACAGACACACGCTGCAACATTGCGCGCAATATTGTCAGCAATTGTTGTTCACACGGAGCAATTTGTTGCGCGCATTGTTGCCGAAGTAGAACTCGATCCTTCTTCTTCAACATTGCCGGTAATGTTGCGCGAAATATTGCTGCGTGTGTCCGTACCTTTAGTCATCGTTATTTAGCAAATGAGCCGAAGCCGATATCAGTCTAGAAATATGAGGCCTGACGATCCTGTGTCTTTTGAGTATTCACTTTTATTTGTCTAACGTGAATCCAAAATACCTTTAAATGGAATTTAGTCATCGTAATTTAGCAAATGAGCCGAAGCCGATATCAGTCTAGAAATGTGAGGCCTGACGATCCGATGCCTTTGGAGTATTCTTTTATTTGTCTAACCGTGAATCCAAAATACCTTTAAATGGAATTAAAGATATAGTTCTTCATCTATTTTGGTTCACCTTTTCGGTTACTTTGATAGCACAAACATTGCAGCTACCATCTGGTAAGTTGTGAAAACAGTCAAGATGTCTTACAAGCTCGCTATTTTCTTTCTCGTTGGACTCGTCGCTTTTGCGGTAGCCATTCCTGTGGAAGACCCGTCTTCTGCTGATGAAGAGAAGCCTGAAGAAACTCAGGATGCCAAGGAAGAAGCCGTTCCCGGTAAATTTCGCTTTTTGAGAATTTCTTAATTGGGTTAAGTAAAAAAATATTCCTTTAATTTGCTTTACTGATGTACCATAGAATGTTGCTATAATTGGACGGAAATTCTGATGAATCTCGAAAGTATAAAAAACGAAAATTGATCGTGTGACGGACCAAAACAATGCTAGGATTCAATTTAGAACTTGATCATTTAGCTGATAATTACAAAACCTTTTACACAGCCAATAGCCTCCAAAGCAATCATTTATTACTTTTTACACTCAATCGAATTAAAAACTGCTCAATCTGTTTACAATGTGTTATACTCGGCAGCTTGTTGTATTTTAAAATAACATTACAGAAAACTATAAGACTTCTTGTTGGTATCAAGCAGTGAATTGTAACGTACCATTATTTAGCGCGGTTTCCAGTGGGTTGATAAAACTTTCTTGTTACTTACCTTCAGTCTCTAATTTGGACAATGAACTTGTGGCCGATCCTCAGGAGGAAAATGAAGACGAGGTCTCGGAGGATGAGGGTAAGCTGGTTTCTCTGGCAAGGAGGATGATTGAACTTCTATTGATTTTTAGAAAACGTCCTGTTCTTGCTTGCTATACAATCTCTCTAAAAGCTGATTAATTTTGTAGTTTCAGCACTAGAAAAAACTGGGAAAAAACACTTTTTTAGTTCAGAAATATGTAATCCCAAGGGCACGTGAAACGGTTGTAATGATGATAACAGTACCTTAAAACAATCTGACAATGAATGAAATTAAAGTGAGGCTAAAACGATACCTTAATTACCAACTACACAAAATTATGCAGACTCAGATAACTCGTGATCCACTTCGATATTTTGAGGACCACAATTATGCATTAAATGATGTGTTATGTGACCCCTCCACTGACGTTTGTTTTACAAAAAAATTCAATAGCAAATGGGCAAATGAGAATTCTTGTTACGCCAAGGTACACAGCGTCTTCCTGTTTCTCGGATGCCGGACTTTGGTAGAACATCTTTTTATCCATAAGGGGATATTGAGCAAAACAGGTCACGTGACCTTGTTACTAGAGTTATTGATCAGCGGTTTCCTCCTTACCAATAAATAAAAGTCGTGGTGTGAGGGCAGATTTATGTCTCTCAAGTGTCTCTCCCAATCTTTTAAAACCGAAACGGATCTTAAAAGGATTTTCCTCATTGGCCCATTTGCAGTTCAACGTTCACACGAGGGTCACGTGACATGTCACATGACTGCAGTTTGTTAAAGTTCACGAGTTATGTTAGTTATATGTGCAATTTTATCAATAACCAGATTGCAATCGAATTGCCATATGAACTTGTTCACTAGATGCTGGAAGGCTTTGTGAAGAATAAAAGTAGATGTACAATGCGCAGATGACCTGGTTATCTTTTCTAAGTGGGCAAAAAAGCTACCTTGAGAAATTAGAGGAATTTTTCGAAATATCAGATCTCCATGTAAATCTTGACAAATCAAAAGTAATGATCTTCAACAACTGTGGAAACACTATGAACAATTACGCTTTTCAATATGGAGCTCATAAACTAACAAATGTTAAGTCATATAAATACTTAGGCATTCAATTAAGTGCCTACGGAAATTTTGCACTCGCTAATTAAGAGCTAAAAAAGGTATCGCTAAAAGCATTATATAAATTGAGGAAAGAAATGGGTGGCCATGGGTGATCATTTTAGAGAAAATATTAACCATAAAATTATTTGATGCGCTAATAACCCCTAATACCTTTACGGTAGCGAATTATGGGGGGTGGATTGTAAAGAAAAACCTGACAAAGACCCAATTGAGACAGTCCAAACTAAATTTTGCAAATGGCTCTTAGGCGTTAGCAAGTTGTGTAGCAACAATGCATGTAGAGCAGAGCTAGAGATTCCCTATACGTTACCAAGCAAAATTTAGAAACATCAATTTCTGGCTGAAACTGAATGACCTGAGCAAATCAAGTTATCCTGTACAATATATAACGATATAAAATATAAAGAAAGTAAAGCATTTTGGCACCAAAAAGTAAAAGTCCTGCTCTATCAAAGCTGAGGCTAAGTAATCACAAATTAGCAATTGAAACTGGGCGTTACTCGAAACCTTATCAAATACTATTTGTACAAATGGCGTCGAAGACGAAGAACGTTTTTTTAATAAAATGCCCAGCATACCGCAATATAAGGAAAAACCTTTTCGATTATTTGGAGGATCAAATGAAAATCAAAATAAACACAGACGCCTAATGAGGTATTTTTTACTAATCTTAAACCCTCCAAACAAGGATAGAGCTGTGCATTAACAAATTGCCAAATTTATCTTTGAGTGCATAAAAGAAAGAAAGAAAGAAAAGGACAACTTTATAACATTCTATGATTATTTTTTATTTATTGATATATCTTGTCTTTTATGTAAATTTATTTGGGTTACTGCAAATAAAATCATCTGTCTGTCTGTTTGGGTATGTGGCGCCGCAAAGAGTATGGATTTCGAGATGTTTTAGTCTGAAATAAGGTTATAAAGTTTGCCTTTTTAGTCTGGAATAGGGTTATAACGTTTGCCTTTTTAGTCTAAGATAGGGTGATAAAGTTTGCCTTTGTAGTCTGGAATAGGGTATGATTTTAACATGGAAGAACGAGACCAGCCGTATACATGTTCTGATTGATTTCTATTAACTTCTCTTCTTATTTTGACATTGATCGTCAAAATATACTGAGAAAGAGAACAAACCACGAAGAAAACGGTCATTAGAATAGATAGAGTCAACTCTCTCTTAAAATACCACCCTTGGTGCACGGACAAAGTGGTCGCTTACGGGAAAAAAAGCAACACAGGTAGCCCAAGTGCTTGCTAAACGGATCATTCTAGCGCGCTGTCACCATAACAACATAGCTAAGCACGAGAGTTCTAGCTCAAGTTTCTTCAATCTTTTTCAGTTTCCTTTCTGTCAGCGCCATTAAAAATTGAACTTTGTGGTATTTGAGTAATGATTTTTTTTAATACAGTACAATCTACTTTGGCGGTCGCTTATTAAACAATAGAAAATGTCAAGAAGTGGTGGCGGTCGCTCAAGAATGTTTGCGTTGGTCGCTTACGAGAGAGTTTTTACAACAGAATTTGACTGAGAAAAAAACCGTTCTTTGGTAAAGTGGTCGATTATGGGAGGTGGTCGATTATGGGAGGTGGTCGAT
Source organism: Actinernus sp. WN-2022 (assembly GCA_030867875.1). Lineage (NCBI taxonomy): Eukaryota > Metazoa > Cnidaria > Anthozoa > Actiniaria > Actinernidae > Actinernus > Actinernus sp. WN-2022. Next base: position 25,606,781 of record JAOWCC010001368.1, on the reverse strand, counting down.
TATGGGAGGTGGTCGATTATGGGAGGTGGTCGCAGGAGAGAGTTGACTGTAATACGATTAACGGCCTAGGTGGTGTATGAAATAGGGTTAAAGATTTTCGGGGTCAAGTCTGAAATAGGGTATGAACAATCATATATAACTGTAAAACGTGTGCATTGTTAATGAATTGATTTAACAATTTGAATTCCAGATCAGACGAATGTCGAGAAACGGGTATTTCACCTGGGCTCTAGACTACGGCCATGTAGTTACGGCAGAACAAAAGTTTGTGTACGTCGCTGTTTGAAGAAGAGATGCTGCCGGCATTATCGCTTTGGCAAAGTAGGCAGGAAATGCTTTCGCAGCTGCTCGTCCTGCAAGATCCATTGCAGTCATTGCTACTGTTACTATGCTGGTTGTGGAAAATACAGGCGTCGTGTATGTAAAAAGTACGGGTGCCGGAGAGTGTGCAACTGAGCATTTGGCTAAATTTCTAAAACTGAACTTGCATGTCAACATAATTTTACCTCAGCAATGATTTCTTGTGAAAGTGACTTTGTTTTTGTCAACTTTTGTTTCGCAAATTCTTCCATGGCTATACGTGCAAGGTACCAAAGTTCAGTTAAGTTAGCGTGCCCCACAATGATCTTTGCAATGTAGTGGTGTAACTTACAGAGCATGAGCAACTTCATTTTGAACAAATCTTAGATATAATGCTCGGTAAGGTAGCGCATGACAGAGTCCAGATCTAATTATATGTATGATCTCCTAAGCCGCGAAATGTAAGTCTAACGCTTTTAAAGGAGCAGTGTCACGATTCTGATTGGTTGTTATAGACAATGGCAAAATCACGCTATGTCACGCGCCGCTGCAGATTTCCCTTTCGATTGAAATAAATAAAATGCTGCTTTATAAAAATATAACATCAAACCTAACCATATAATACTGAAGTATAGTTTTAAAGCAATTTCGGCTCGAGATATCGTGCAAATACGCCGATGCAAGCGGATTACTCACGGACTTCTACTTCTGTCACGTCTTTTGATTTCTTGTCCGCCTGACACATTTTCAAAACTTTGGGCATGAATACTAATCGTGACACTGCTCCTTTAACACGGCTGTAATTAAATTAAGAAAAAACATTGAAATAAAATTTATCGAAGTATTTTATTTTCATGACTATTGTTTGTTAATTTTTCAGTTTTCTTTGGTGCTATTTTTTCATGGAAAACTGTTTGTTAACAAGAATTCTATAATTCAGTAATGCGGCAGACGGTCCATATCTCCTATATAGTTGTCACAGCGTTTTTACAAGTTCGTTAATGAACGACAAAGGACAGCAGATAGAGCAAAAGTATGTTTATTTCAGTTTATTTTAATCTATCAATAGTGGTAAAATTCCTGATTTTCCCCATTTAGTAGTTCCCCTATATTTTCTGACAAATACACAGAGCTTGGGTTGCCTGTGTAGCAACTGACCAAGGAGCCTGGAGTCAACAGTGCGCGCGCAGGTGCAGCACTTTTTCAGGCATGCCGCGCGTCGGGGTTCGGGCACGACGGAAACCGGAAGTTAGCCATTTTTTTTACTCTCATCCTGTATCTATATCTTGCAGAGCAGAGCTCGGTTTCCAGCAAAAAAAGGGGGGGGGGGGGGTTTGGGTGAGCCCGCGATCCTCTCCCCACTCACGGCTGGGCGCGCGAGCTGAGGCATTATTGGTTTTAGCCAGTCACAAACTTGCCACTAAATTCCTGTCGCTGAATGTATTTGCATCATTGAAAGCCGGAACAAAGGCTTTCGATTGCTGTTCCAAAATGCGTTTAAATTTGCTCTGGAAAAGTTTGGTTTCGAAGAATTCAAGGATTCACACAAAGAAGCAGTAAGAGAGTTAGTTTTCGTATTATGTACATGCAATATGTATATATATAACTGAAACCTGTATTTTCTTCTTATTTTCCTTATTTTCCTTACTATATGAAGTTCTGATATCATTTCCGGTAAACCTGTCCTCGTATATTTATTCTGATGGTAGTGGCTAACTCGAAAGCTTCAATGCTACTTTGGCCACTACACACAATTCCTGTGAAACCATATATAGCACTTTTTGTTAATTTTCTTTTCTCGCAGTAATCCTATGTCAAACTTCATACCTACATGTACCTGTAAATAGTGTAAAATAAAGAACCTTGTTAAGACACTGTCAGTAAACGCACAGGCTCTGGAAAGTCACTTGGGAAACCGTCAGCTCAAAGGTCGCGAAGCTCGTAATGTTCAGTCATTTCTCATTTAACACCTATGCAAGACCAGGTAGCCCGGCTATTCTTTAATACTTCAAAGAAAATTAGTGCTGCCTTTATCGGAGAAGAAGACGGAAGACTCCATATTAAAAGAGTTTATAGAAGAGAAGAAATCACGTCTGACGCAGATTCGACGTATATTTCCCGCTTAATAGTCTGTTTGGTTACCTGTGGTTTATCGATTAGTTTCATAACGATCTCAGAATCGTGTGAATTCTCTTTTCCGATTCCTACGAAATAAATCTTCAATATTAAAAGATTGATAATTAATGAAGTTGTGTGAGTAGTTTTTTGGCGATTTGGGGCCTTCTAAAGCAGTTTATTAGGATTCGAAATTTTGACCGTTGACCGCGGCTCTAAAAAATATTTAGAGCCGCGGCCGACGCTGTTCATTCTGCTACCATTAATACAGCTTTTTTGGTGTGTAAGTTGTTTGTGTGCGTTTAATCGTCTACCTTATATATCCTTTAATTATCGCCATTAAATACTATGCTCCATTCAGTTGACGCTTATTTCTAAAGTTTCATCATATAAGCGCTCTCTAATAGCCCACTTCCGAGATATGCCTCACTTCCTACGTACAAAGGAATCAATACGAGGCTCCGTGCATAATGCTCAGTCGTTCGTGACAAACTACACTTGTCACGAACGACTGAGCATTATGCACGGAGCCTCGTATTGATTCCTTTGTGTGTAGGAAGTGCATGAGGCACATCTCGGAAGTGGGCTTATTAGATTAGCTTCAGTTGTTAGTTATTTTAAGTTGCCACGAGTAGTTAAGTTCTTACACGCGTGTGCAAGTCATGCTGGGAAACGGGTTAAAAACCTGCTTACCTGGACCCATGACTAGTACGGTCTTACTCATAAACTCACTTTGAGAACGGTTTCAAGACACTACTGACTGAGTACAAATTGCAGTTCTGCAACGTTCGACTTAGCAGGCATAAGGTTAACAGTCCGGCTGTAAATAAATATATACAAGTTCTAATCGCAGATAATTCTCCCGAAATAGGTCAGGTGTTCCGTACCTGGAAGTTCACATCGGTTATTGAATTAACACTAACAATTAAGCCTAGAGTTCCGTGTTAAATTAAAAGCAACGTTTTGGTACGGACGCTACCGATGAGGACATTCGAGTTCAGAATAAATTAATCAACTGTCTAAGAAGTTAATCAACCAGTTAATTAGATAAGGGTTTTAACTTACTGCAAACAATTCTATGTGACGCAGTGTCGAACACCTTGGCAAAGCCAAGACGAAATCAAACTCTGCATATAGACATTTCATCAAGAAGTGTTGATTACATACTAAATAAGGCCATAACAGAATTACATCCCTCCTTATATGCAATCTGGTCATTTCTAATAGTCCCCTTCAGCTCTTGCACAAACAAAACTCGTTCAAAAAGGCGCATAATAACTGCCGTGATCGAAATAGGTCTTAGCTGCTGGAAATAAGTATTCGGGCTCTCCTTAGGTAAGCTCAGGTACTGCCAGCTCACTTAGGGAGCTATTACTATAAACAATAACAGGTGCTCATTATCTTAGGTGTTACTGGTTAATTTTTATAACGATATTGTAACCCACAAATTGTTCAGTTCTGCTGTAATTGGGCTCAGTTCAATAAATGTAATTTTCGACGCTTCAGTGACGAAGGAACGAATTAGTCAGAAATTGATATTCTGACGGCACGATAGAGGGGTTGGGTTATCCTCTAGGGATATAGTCATACTATTTAAGTGCTTGGCGGGGAATATTTATCATTCGACGTGCAATTAGTCGTCAAGCCCGGTCGCGCTAACATTTTGTGATTGGTTCCAAATATTTATGTACTTTTTACTTTTCGTTTCGATTTGATATATCGTTTTAAGGACTGTTTACCTCGTCCCCGGAGGTCTGTGCCACTGCATTAGTCGGGGAATAAGTTTCCACATATTTTTTGGCCACATTTAAAGAGTGTTTTTTTAGTGGTTTTTCGTATCTGGCGTGGTACATTTTTGAGTTAGGGTAATATGCTGTATCATATTATACCACACAGACATTGTCAGGAGCCCAACATATATATTATTCAGCAGTACGACTGACTGACACAATCCTAAATAAACTATTTCTATATACGAACGTCTCTTGGTAGTGTAGTCAGAATACGATATATCTATCTTTAGCATAACCCAGGCGCAGTCTATTGGGAAACTCGCCATCTGATTGGCTAGCCAGGCGCAGTCTATTGGGAAACTCGCCATCTGATTGGCTAGCCAGGCGCCGTCTATTGGGAAACTCGCCATCTGATTGGCTAGCCAGGCGCCGTCTATTTAACAATCAGACCCGCAGCCCGAATGCCCATGAGGCGCAGCCGAATGGGCTATTTAACTCGTAGCCCACGAGGGCGAGAGGTCTAATTGTTTTAGTATAAACTAACTAGTCGGACAGTAGAAAATAATAGAAAGAAACAAATTGAAGCTGAAAACATGTTATTATTTCGTGAAAATAATAGTAGGGTAACCAATCAGAATGCAGGATTCGTAATAGTCCACTAGTTGGTTTATACTAACAATCGATAGTCAACGTGCTCGCTCTGTAGACAAAAACACTTAGAAAAAATGCTTTTGTGCGGGGGTGTCTTTACCGTTGTCTCGATCGCTAAAGTGATAGAACAGTGGCTTGGTTGTGCTCAAACAATTAGAATTCTCGCTCTTGGTTTCTATTGACTTTGATAATTGACTCGGAGTCTCTGCTTCTAGAAACCTCGAACTATCAGTATTATATTTAACAATAGGATGTTTTCATTATGGCGTCGTTTTACTACAACTACCAGAATCCTTTTCAAATTCTCTCATTCAGATTTTAAAACTCCTTTGAGAATTCCAAGACAATGGTCCAAATTAGACGAACAAAAGGATTCGCGCAAAGAGTTCTGGTAGTTGTAGTATGTGACGTCATCATGCATCATGCATTTATTATTTTACTAAGTCGAGCTTTTTCGCCGCCAACCAATCAGATTGCACTGTCCACGTGAGCACAGAGATTGACATGTGACACGTCCCGCGGGCCGCCGCCTGGACTTCAATATGAGGCTCAGTGATTCCTGAAAAGAGAAAATAATAAATTTAATTTATCCCAGAGCCTCGTATTGAAACCTTTGTGGTGATAAGTGGGCTATTGGCAACCATTTTCCAAACAATAGAACAGAGATTAATAGAACGAAGCATTCAATAACATCTATTGTTTTGGTTATCCAATCAAGAAATGTTCCTAGCAGTTGCGACCATGGGCTGTAATCGCAGTTCGGCCATCTTGGATAAAACAATAGTTTTGGCCCCGGTAGCCTCGCACTGGTTGGTTTCAGAACGAGTTTACGGGATGTTTACGGGATGCGCTCTGGGATGGATATCTCAGTAATACAATGGGAGGTGTATAACTGGTGTATCCAACCCAGAGTGCATCGCATACGATCCAAAATGGCAGGCATGCGATATGGTCTATAAATTTCCACTCCCCCCCCCCTAATATGTATTAGCTTAATTATTAAGTGTATGTCTGTAAACTACCCAAATGTAAAGCAACGAGTGTGAAATAAAGAGTAAGTATAACCCATGATTCTCCTACGGATTGTGGCGGCAAGAGAATATAATACCCTAAAATTTGTGAGAGCAGTTTCGATGCAGTAAGGTAACACAACAACAAATTGCCAGGGAAATATTTGTTTACATGCGTAACTAGAGGAGGTACACAAAAACGTTTTCACGCCTTCCGAGACTTTCGCTTCATATCCATACTAACCCTCTCATCTTCTTTCTGGAGTCTCAAAATTCAGTGAAATAAGAGACTTTCCGTTTACCTGTTGCAGAAATGGCGGCGGAGTGTACCTCAATTGCAAAATTGTTTTTGGGTACGAATGTACCCTGTGGCTACGAATTCAAACATCTCTGAGAAACTTTAATATGGAGTTCAATGTTCACTCCTTTAGCGATACTGTGCTCTAAATATAATCAATTCAAGAAATAATGATTAGCAGTTATTTGAGTGTGGTGATTTTTAGAGTTATATTTAGCGAAAGTTAATTTCGAGCAGAGATATGAGAAAAAAAATAAAAGAACCTAAGAGCCTATGTCTTTGTTCAAAACGCTTGATAAATATGCGTTTCGGATTGAATTTCCCTTCTCTGTCCCTCCTCGAAGTTAGACTGTGAGCAGTCCTTCCTTTTCCCACCATTGATAGGGAGTTTGCGAGCGGAGCGAGCGAAGTGAAGAATATTGGATGCGTGCGAGCGGAATGGGGCCTTTTCTTCTGCTCTCTCTCGGCCCCATTCTCCCGCTCGCACCCAACCAATATTATTCACTTCGCTCGCTCCGCTCGCAAACTCACTATCAATGGAGGGAAAAGTAGGGACTGCTCGCAGTCTACCCCGAAGTAGACAAATATAATCCTTTCTGGACTTTCTGTATTGTATTTTAAATCTTATTAGCGAGCTAATAAGACTTTATCTACTCCTAACTTCCAGTCAGCCTGCACTTCGGCTGTCAAATCCGCCTCATACAAACGCCACGTGAAATTCAGAACAACAAAAAAGTTGCAACGAGAAAAAAAAGTCGCACATGAAAAAAAATGTCCGGAATAGTAACAATAGTCGCGTACAGAAAAAGAAGTCGCGGACAAAAAAAGAAGTCGCAGTAGAAAAACAAAGTCGCGGACAGGGAGAAATAACAATTTCACTTATCATTATTAGAGTTTTTAGCACATTGTAAGTAGACAAGCACATTGTAAATAGTCACAGACTTATTCATTATGAAACTAGTAAGGCAGCAAAAAGTATTCTAAGTGTAATCAGCCAGGGGGGCTAAGAAGGACTTTGAGAAAGTCTATATCAAAGGTAAAGTATGTAAAGGCATGAAAGAGAAAGATATAACATACTATGTGAAAACGTGGTTCGCCGGCGAGGACTCGAATCTCGGTCCGTCCCGCGTTAAAGGCGGACGTGATAACCACTACATCATCGGAGAACCTACGGATTGTATCGGGTGAAATTGCCATACAATTCTCAATTATATCTGAGATCACAAGTGAGCAGGCGGCTAGCTTGTGATCTCAGATATAATTGAGAATTGTATGGCAATAACATCCGCTACAATCCGGATACGTTGACTAAAACCACACACGAGTGAACACGAGTGAAAAAGATGGTAAAACAGGTGAACACGAGTGAAGATTTATTGAAGCTATATATAGTGGAGCGATACTTTGAGTTTGTAGTGGATCAGGGGCATGCTTCCCCGGAAAATTCTGAAATGCACGTTTTCCTGCAGATAATGTGTGTACGATTTTGTAAAGACATTAAGTATTCAGCTAATGAACAAAGTTTCACCCTTGCTCGATTTTTTTTCTGTGCAAATTCGGCTTGCTTGTTGTTTTTTTGGTGGTGGAGGGGGGATTTGCGGTACCTATTTAAAACAAAGAAAAATATAGTTTCAATAAATTTTCACTCGTGTTCACCTGTTTTACCATCTTTTTCACTCGTGTTTACCAGTGTTCACTCGTGTGTAGTTTTAATCAACATCGGTTCTCCGATGGTCCCGATGGTGTAGTGGTCATCACGTCCGCCTTGAACGCGGGAGGCCGAGGTTCGAGTCCTCGCCGGCGAACCACATTTTCACATAGTATATTATATCTTTCTCTTTCATGCCTTTACGTATTTATTCATTATCATGGTTCCCACACATTTGCAGGAAAAAAATTCCCTGACTTTTCCCTTACCGTGGGCCCTGATAATACATTATTAGAGCCTATCGCCGAACATACCAAACATTCGTCATATAAGTGCATGTCCAGCACTCACGGCTACGCCTGGTAATGAGTAGATTATCCAATCAGGGTTCAACGATATTATTTTGTCCGAACTTTATAGATGGTTTGCACTCAATCCCCAGATTCAAATGACAAAGGGCATGGCGGCCATGTTGGTGTAAAGAACAAAAGAAGCTAACGAAGAATCTATTGTTAACTGTACACCAACATGGCGGCTATGACATCACGTGAAAATGGTCCATTTGGGGGATGGCTATTATCACTGAGGGCAAAAGGGTCACATTATACATGTATAGTGACAGTTCCAGTGGAGGTTAATCAAGACGGGGGGTGGGGTTGGGTAAAGGTGGGACTACCTGTCAACGCTTTGTAGTGTAGCTTAGGACGATGGGTGTTTTTGTCGGACCGCGGTAACACAGGAAGCCAACAGTTTCATTCGACTTCTTTAATCTGACTTTAAACGTATACTTTTTCTTTTACGTTCGGAAGTCACAACGTTTTTATCAATTAAGAACGTGTCAGAAACGTTTGACACTCGGTTCAGTAACAAGAGACAAATTCAAATGCAAAGGTTGGGCTCAAGTTTACGAATGATTGTATGACTTAATTAAGCCCAATTTTATATGACAAGTATCTTGGGCACGGCATCTAAATTTTAGGTACGCGTCACAAAAATTATCGGCACGGCACAACTTATTGTTATCGTGTACATGGAATGTTTTAGGTACGCGTGCCCGAAAATCTAGGGGTGCTGAGATCCAGTGAAAAGGTAGTTTTGACCCGCCTGTTAGGAGTGCCGTGCCCGAAGCGAGGAGTGCTGTGCCCAAGTTAGGATGCCGTGCCCAAGTTAGGATGCCGTGCCCAAGTTAGGATGCCGTGCCCAAGTTAGGATGCCGTGCCCAAGGTAGGAGTGCCGTGCCCAAGGTAGGAGTGCCGTGCCCAAGTTAGGAGTGCCGTGTCCAAGGTAGGAGTGCCGTGCCCAAGTTAGGACTGCCGTGCACAAGTTAGGAGTGCCGTGTCCAAATTAGGAGTGCCGTGCCCAAGTTAGGAGTACCGTGCCCAGGTTAGGAGTGCCGTGCCCAAGTTAGGAGTGCCGTGCCGAAGTTAGGAGTGCCGTGCCGAAGTTAGGAGTGCCGTGTAAATCGGTTAGGAGTGCCGTGTCCAAGTAAGGAGTGCCGTGTCCAAGTAAGGAGTGCCGTGCCCAAGTTAGGAGTGCCGTGTCCAAGTAAGGAGTGCCGTGTAAATCGGTTAGGAGTGCCGTGTAAAGTTAGCAGTGCCGTGTAACTCGGGCTTTAGCGGCAGTAACGCCAACAAATACGAGGTCATCAAACTCTTTTCGACGCTGTTATCATCTATAAACGGCACTAATGCTGAATGTCTCCTCGTTCTTCCCCTCGGCGTCGTTAATAAAAATCATAAACTGTATGACGCCAGCATTCTGCTGCGGGGAGAACTTTAAACCAATGTTTTGAGATTCGCCAGGGCCAACCTTGGAAGGGAGGAATAAAATGAAATGCTAGCAATACATCACTGTTAACCCTCAAATGATCAACTTTCTCATGACGAAAGACAACGATAACTATATATTCAGATTTGAAGTGTTTGATTTATAGGTATACTGGAAAAAAAAAAAATTGATGAAGGATGACAAAGATAATAGTTATTTTAAGTGAAATTTCGAGGAACTTGAAATCGGTTCACTGTAACCGAAATCAAGTTTCTAGAATAAGGTTTTGTAATACACTTTAATCTTTCCATCCTCTATCGACAACGTTGGAAAGCGTATTAGGACATACACGACTTTCATAATGGCCGCCTCCTAATTTGCATATGTGATTTCCCGTTTCGGTAGTTTATCCACATGTATAGAAAATATGAACATTGCCATGCGAAAGAGCATGTCGACATTAGTGAACTTGTGAAAGTTGAATGCTGTAATTTATATTTCATCACCAACAAAAACATTATTTGCTCTTTAATTGTCGTGGTTATGTTATAAAAGAAATGGTAAACGCCACAGCTGTGCGTCCATCGAGTTATGGACGCACTTGGGAGGTTGCCTAAGCACTCACGAAGCTAGAGTCGCTCTCGGCTTTGCCTCGAGCGACTCTTACGCATCTTTCGTGCTTAGCAACCTCCCGCGTGCGTCCATAACTCGATGGACGCACGCTGCACGTTTACCATTTCTTTAATGTTCGTCCCTCGTGAATGTGGCATAGATCTTCGAATGCAACAGGCAATACGCATTATACATCATGCGGTTTTCGAATGAGTGCCGTAAATCCAAAATGTAAAATGCAATGAGTCAATCACGAGCAACTACGAGCTGAAGTAATTCGTAATTGGTTTTACTTGAATTTAGAGCAGGTTTCAATTGACTAGTAAAACCAAAACCAAAGCAATTACAACGAACCAATCACGAATACCGATTGGTTTCACTGGCATGAAAAAGCAACCAATCAGCAACGCAATCGTGTATTGATGGCGTGACGGACCAAAACCACGATTGGTTTTACTCTGGAATTTGATTCGCTGACTGATTACAAAACATTTTACAGTTAGTGGCATTTGCCCACACATTTGAACAATACACTAATTTGCTAAAAACTAAAGCATTAAGGACTGTTAGCAACGTTTGTCTGTCTAAAGCACAATTTGTCCTAGACGAGACATGCACGAAGATACGGTTTTGTGTGATAAACACCTAATGCCACGAGAAAACACTTTTTTACTTCCCATCATTACAGCCGTTGCTGCCTCGGTGCGTAGCCTCCTCCGCAGGCATCTCTGGGGCAGGTGAAGAAAGGAGGGCGATTGGCAGGTAACGCAATTCACGTTTTTAAAAATCTGATTTCTACAAAAATTAGAGATGCCTGCGGAGGAGGCTACTCGGTGCGTAAGGTCCTTGATATCTTAGATCAGGTTTCAATAGTCCAGTTTCGTATTCGAAAATTACCGCTGAATGCAATGACTACAGACGCATGTACGCAGGGTTAGCCTCATTCTGAAGTTAAACATTCATAAATACCAGCGAGAAGGTGGGCTATTCACAACACTGTGTATTGTTGTAGTTTCGCGTTTTTAACCTTCTCGTTGGTATTTATGAATGTTTAACTTCAGAATGAGGCTAACCCTGCGTACATGCGTCTGTAGTCATTGCATTCAGCGGTAATTTTCGAATACGAAACTGGACTATCGAGTATCGAAAGTTTTCGGTGATTGCTTGGTTTTGCGTTTACTTAGCTTTTCTATTGGCTGCGAAAATGTCCTAAAATGCTTTTCAAAGTTTTCAATAGAGGATGGCAAAGATGACTACAAAAGCTTATTCTAAAGAAACTTGATTTCGGTTACAGAGGCCCTTTTTTTTGGGGGGGGGGGGGGGGGGATATACATGTCCCCTGTCTAAGTTTCAAAACTAGTCGTGTCGCAGTTTCGGAAGGTGGGCATGTCGCTGTGGGAATTTCGTCTGTTGGTTTCTTATTTCTTTCTGTCACTCTCGCAATTTCAGACGTTCGTCGTTATTTCATGGCTTCATGCCGCTGTTTCAACGCCGTGTAGCTTAGTCGGAATTTACCCCAAAAGGGCCTCGTTATATACCCTGGTTCCAGAGGTTTTCTAGAGAGAACAGCCGCGAAGCGGCGATCAGCCGGTTGCTGTTCTCTCTATAGAAAACCTCTGGAACCAGGGTACTCGTCACAGTGAACCGATTTTAAGTTGCTCTACATTTCTCTTAAAAGTACCCGAAGTTAGGGTAGCAGTGTCTCTTATTATAAGAATTCAAGAAAGCGTACTTCAATGATGTTCTCCTTAAACTGTAGCAAATCCGGTCGGTTAGACTTTAAGTGGAACACTTTCCTTGTTGGATACGGGTTGGTGAAAGACACTTTCTAAAAATAAAATACACAAATTAGCAAGGAAACAAAGGGGAAACTTACACTGGATTCTTATTCAGTTTGTATCACACCTAAACTAAGTAGATCCAATGGGCTGTTATCGCAGTTCGGCCATCTTGGATAAAACAGTAGTTTTGGCCCCGGTAGCCTCGCACTGGTTGGTTTCAGAACGAGTTTACCGGACGAAAACAAAGGTTTTTATTCTCCTGGGACTCAAAATGGCCGCCGTGCGATAAAAGCCCATATCGCTCAACGTTGGATACAACAATTAGCCGAGGTCCATTAGCTGTGGTAAACCAGCCAAAAATCTCATTTTCTCGGCTGAAATGACATGATGCATTCCAACGTGAGTGTTGGCAGTTTGGAAACTACAAACTGGATTTTACTTACATCTAAGATAAAAAAGATGACAAGTTGTTAACCAAGTCAATAAGTTTAGATTAACTCTTCCTGCCGCCGTTGTCGCCGGAGTAACTATAAACCACAGTTGAGTTTACTAGTGTGACCTGCATTTTACGGTTTACCGTAGTACTACGCCGTAAACCGTAAAATGCAGGTCACACTGAGGATGCCGTTAACTATAGTTAAATCCGCTTAACTATAGTAAACTTCGTCTAGTGTGACCTCAGCCAATGTTGTACAATGTTGTACGTGGTAGTATAAAACACTGGACGACAAGGATTCTGTGACCGAAATTTACCCACAATCCTTTGTGTAATTATTTACACAAAGGCTAAGCTCAGCCTAGTGCGCGTGCGTGAATCCAACAATATTGTAACCGCTGTCCAAACGAATCAAACATTGTTCATCAAACTCGAGAACAAATGAAATGTTGTAAGATGTTGGACAGAATGTTTGACAGAAACCAAACTTCGTCCAGCATCATCCAACATGGTGGCCAAACGAGTTAAACATGTTCTTTTTTACCACAACTGTTCAGTTTCTCGTGTTGTGATTGGCTTATTGCCATTGGAGGACATACCACGGATTGCGTCATTTCTCACACTTAGGATGACGTAATAGCGCGCGCTAGAATCACCTAGCTTTTTTCTCACAATTTCCATCATTTTCAAGGCTCTTCCGATCGACTATTTCTCGTTTGTTGTTGTAAAAATACAAATTTACGAAAGTTCACCGTGGTATGTTCTCTTATTTATCACGTTTTGCGTCATCGTAGTCAAAATTGTTCATATCAAACAACGAGTGTCGATTTAGAGGTCTGGGACCTAGAAACCACCATTTTGAATTTTCTGGCAGTTCTTCCAAATATGGAATATGGAATTTTCTTAATATGGAAGAGACCGCGGGAAGTTCAAAACGACACTTCCCTGCTATTTTATTGATATTGTGGATTCACTCGCCGGCTAGCGCCTCGCCCCTAACCATGCGATGACGCAAAACGTGGTAAATAAGAGAACACACCACGCTAAACTACCGTAAATTAGTTACGTATGCGACAATGTTGGAGGTCGATATTGGACTCATTTGGCCAGGGCTTTACAAATGGACACGTGACCTTAAAACGTGACGAGTAGTCACGCCAACCGACCGTCACTCGTGGCGCACTTCTTTCTTCTCGTCACGTCTGAGTCGGCCCCGGAGCGCGCAAAGGATTATTGGATCAATTACGGTTTAGGGAAATCCCCACCCCTCCCCGACACCTCACCCTAAACTTTAATGGTTAATCATTAATAGGACGATGCGGTGGGTGGGTAGTTTCCCAAAAACCGGGATTGAGCCGGATTATTGGTCAAAACCAACAGTTCCACCATTCTTGCATATCACCAACACTCTCTTGAACAAGCACGACTAATTTAGATCATAGTTAATAGAGTGGAATGGTTAGGAAACCCGGCAAACTTCAAAGGGGCTAACAAAGGCGCTGCGATTTATGTTGGAAGGGGTAAGACAAAAGATTGTGCACGGTTATAGTTCATTAGCGTCCCCTGAACGACTGAACTCACGCGTTTCTATTGGCTGAATGATTAACACATTGGAATTTCTATTGTCTTTTGTGCACGTTCAAGGTTGAAAAAAGCTAACAAAGACCTATAACAAAGAAGGTCGCTGGGTTTCCTAACCATTCCACTCTATTAACTATGTTTAGATACATAGTTTGAATAGCGCTTCATTACATCATAGTTAATAGAGTGGAATGGTTAGAAAACTCAGGGACCTTCTTTGTTATATGTCTTTGTTAGCTTTTTTCGACCACTACCGTGCACAAAACAATAGAAATTCCAACATGTTAGTCAATCAACCAATAGAAACGTGTGAGTTCAGTCGTTCAGGGAACGCTAATGAACTATGATAGTGCACAATCTTTTGTCTTGCCCTCTTCCAACCTCGATCGCAGCGCCTTTGTTAGCCCTTTTGAAGTTTGCCGGGTTTCCTAACCATTCCACTCTATTAACTATGATTACATCAAAGTGAGGGGTTCCGCAGGTCAATACCGCTGAAACTGCTATTGGTACACTGTAATATCAGCTATTGAAGACGGAAGTTGGCCGAAGGTCTAGATCCTTAGAGTAACCTCAGTCACTTTTTCATTGAAGAAAATAAATATGAACAATTTCCCCATTTTCCGACGATATTCTCTGAGAACGCATCTCCACCGGTTTAAAGTTTGTGGAGAATCACACCGAGAACTGGAACAACTGGTAATGCGACAGAAACTTCACTGATTGGCTAATTCAGACCGGAAGCGCAGTGGCAGAATCAGCGGCTGGGTTTGGATCTTTGCATCAATAGGGACTTTGAGATACCACGACGGCAACGTTGACGGCAACGCGGTAAAACAATGGACTTAATTACAAAATACAATAACTGCACGTGAAAATGTATGTAGCTGCATTCATTTTAGCCGTTGTCTGCAAAAACACCGCCTCCCGGTTAGCTCAGTGGTTAAGCGCCGGTCTGTTGTGCGGGAGGTCGCGGGTTCAAACCCCGGCCGGACCAACACTCAGGGTCTTAAAATAACTGAGTAGAAGGTGCTGCCTTTGTGAAACAATCTCGTTCACGAACTGCAAATGGTTCAGTTAGACCTTCACGTCTTCTCGGATAAGGACGTTAAATCATACTCAAGCTTATCAGTCTTTCAAGACTGTTACGAGTTACCGACGGTAAATAAGGTCGCTTTAATTTACTTTACGTTCCGTGGAGAAGGAGAACCTGAAAACGTAAATGGCACTGCTATTCGTTCGGCCTAACCGGAACTCTGTGCATATTCTATTTTTCGAAAACGTGGATGAGAAATGCAACTAAAGTCGAAGAAAAGATACGATAATAAACAAATTATCGATAACACCATTGTTCACATCACGTCGTCGCAGCCGTCGCCGTCGTAGTATCTTAAAGTCCCTAATAACAGGACACACCACACAGCAAAATAGAGTTCTGAAGTTGTGACGTCACAATCATATGCAAAATATACTTTATTTACCTAAAACAATGTTTCAGAAAGTCTCGCTAAAAAACGAGATCATTGAGAAAAAATGGCAAAGATATAGACTATATCGCAACGCCGCCGTTGCAGTGCACTCTGGGATGGATATCTCAGTTTCCATTGTTAAATCCAAGATGGCCGCCCAACAAGAACAATGGAAAACTGAGATATCCATCCCAGAGTGCACTGCGACGGCGGGGTTGCGATATAGTCTATGGACCTTTCATTGCAGACTATGTATGACACATTTTGAACTGGGTGATTTCCAGAACTATATTCTTGGTTTGCAACCACTCCCCGGAGATTTAAGCGACAAAGACGTGGCGGCCATGTTGAATAACAATAACAAAAGAATCTATTGCCGAATCTTTCGTTATTGTCATCCAACATGGCCGCCATGACGTCAGTTGCAAACGAAGCATTGTGAAATTCATAACATGATGACGTCACACTTTACAACTCTATGACATATATTTGCTAGGTTGAACCTTTTAACTGTAGAGATTATAAGCGTTTATTATTATTCCCGACATGTCACAACTGCGTCATAATCGAAGAATGATAGTAAAATCATGACTAGTTCGTGTACCTTATTTGAGCCCTTTCCGCCTCCAACTTGCAGCTGTAACTCGAACGCCTTTGAGATGACGGGTTGTTGACACGAAGCGCACACAAGCCACGTGCGAACAAGCTGGTGAAATTCCGTGTCTGAGTACAGAGTGTTAAGACAAACAGGAACGCCATCCAAACTCATCATATAGACTCACATTTAGGCCTCTCGAGATTCATTTGGTATCTCGGTGTTTTGATACCGCGGTCAAACAAGTGTTTGATATATAACGTCAAACTGTATACTATTCTCACCGGGAGCTCCACATACAATGGCCATATTAATACTTATTACATAATCCTGGCATGCGGAATTCGGTCCGTGGGAATGTGTTACGTAACCAGATGACGTTTTCTAGACACGCAAGTCCGCTGCTACGCCCCACCCCCCTCCCCGCAGCGATGAACCTCTTTACCCTCACTGGGAGCTACCCGCTCTCAACCGCCTCGGGCTGATCTCTCCCATAACTTAGTATCACCCTTGGCATTGTTTGCGGATGCTCTCGGTGAGAATATATTACTATACTAGTATACCTAACAGGTAGTGAATGCTGCTCTGCTCAGTTAAGGAATTGTATTAGAAGAGAACCTATAGTAGCACTTTGGCAGGAAAAACAGATTACTGGTGATAAAATGCCACGGTGTTAGATGAATATATTTTGTAGTTTTGGGGCTATCGTGAGACTGAATCCTGTTTGAGCTGTGGTGTGTAACTCAAAAGTTGTCGCGATTTATTTTTGTTTCGTCCCGACATATCAACGATCTCCCGGTAAATTCCCTGAGCCTACCAATTCCCAACATTTTCTTAAGATTCCCAGCACAACAAACTGCTGTTCTCCCCGGTGAAGTTTAAACACCGGAAATCAACTGTAATTGAGAATGTAATTGTAAATGCTAATTGTATTTTGAACCGGCTGCTTCACTCAGACTTTATCGAAGCCAATAGACTGAGACAATTATTTGCTGCTCACCATCTTGATAACAGGAGAGATCTTGCTCTTTGGAAACTGATAGTTCACACAGAGTTAGAAAGAGTTCGCCTACACCGTCTACACTTTAACAAATTCATGATTACACAAGGATTGCATACACAGAAATGCATTAAAGAAAGGTTGAACGTAGTTAACTCAAACAAGGTAGATTCCACCTCGTGTAATATCACGTGACGATCAGATCCGTGCAAAGCAGTGTGGTAAAAAAAGACAATAGAAGTGTTGCATTGTGGTAAAAAAAAAAAGAAATCGAGATTTGGACCCGCTTACAGATTAGAACTGCTGCCTTGCTCACTCGCTTCAGGCTCGCTCGCTGCGGCAGCAACTAGTGGTGTATTTAATTACAATATTATAAGTAATTCACTCTTTTCACCTGGTTGCCATCTTGGATTCAAAGCGAGACAGTCCTTTGTTTTTGCCAGGTGAGCCTCATTTTGACTATCCCTCACTACGAGGCTGACCTGGCAAAAACAAAGGATTGCCTCGCTTTGAATCCAAGATGGCCACCAGGTGAAAAGAGTGAATAGATACAACAGTGAGTAGCCGTGCTTTATTGGATTTACAAAGCAAAACTTTATGTAAATCAGGACGAAATCTGTATCAGATTTACAGATCACCTATCGTACATTGATTTACTTTGTTTTTCCTTCATGAATTATTAATGAGTTTGATAATCCAAAATATTTTAGAAGTATTTAAAAAGTTAAGGAAATACTATCGCTAAATTTGTTATGGTTTAAAGTGTTTAAGTTACTTCGAAAGAAAAAGGGTTTCCGACTCTAATACTTAAGAGTACATTATTCCACAAGCGGCAAACACGTATAAAATATGAGTTCTTAAAGGCCTCAGTCCTAGTGAGTAGCCGTGCTTTATTGGATTTACAAAGCAAAACTTTATGTAAATCAGGACGAAATCTGTATCAGATTTACAGATCACCTATCGTACATTGATTTACTTTGTTTTTCCTTCATGAATTATTAATGAGTTTGATAATCCAAAATATTTTAGAAGTATTTAAAAAGTTAGGGAAATACTATCGCTAAATTTGTTATGGTTAAAAGTGTTTAAGTTACTTCGAAAGAAAAAGGGTTTCCGACTCTAATACTTAAGAGTACATTATTCCACAAGCGGCAAACACGTATAAAATATGAGTTCTTAAAGGCCTCAGTCCTAGTAAAGGGAACTTTTAAGGTCGGTACACAGGAAGGGACAAGTCCCTGGGACTTGTCCCCTCGTCTGAACTAGGAAAAATCTTGTCGCTGGGACAAAATTTTGTCCCCGGGACTTGTCCCTTCAAATCAAACTGGGGACAAAATGTGATTGTCCCCTCGTGTGAACTGTTCAAGTACGAAAGGAAACATAGTTTTAAATATTAACATCACATATACTCTTAAGACATTTAAAAAGAAAAATAATGTAGCTAATTTTTCTGCGATTAGATAATGGAAATAGATGTAATTTATTAAGGCATTCATAATAAGATAAATATCTCCCACTACTTAGCCTTGTGGCTCTATGTTTAATCCGTTCTAAAGCTGAAATATTCTCTTAGTTAAGGTGAGGATACTACACTAGCATATTCGAGACGGGTTCTAACCCAAGTGATGAATAACAGCTTCTTAATACTCGGGTCACTGATATCCTTACATGTGCGATTCAAAACATTTAGCATCTTCTGGGTTTTGCGGTCACATAATCAACACGATTATTCCAACTTAGATATTGACTAATTAGAACTCCAAGATCCTTTTCAACTACAACACGTTCTAACTTCTTGTCACCGAGGTAGTAGCCCCTATGCGCAGTTCCTTACACTTCTTAGTATTAAATTCCATACCCCAAGTACAGGACGATTTAAATAACTTATTTAGGTTTTCCTGTAGTTTGTTAGCATCTTTCTGCCCAAGAATTAAGCGAAAACACTTGGAGTCGTCAGCAAAAAGGGGTAAGGATGTACTCTAACAGGTACTCTTTACTATCATATTTTACTATTTCATTTCTCCTTACCGTCCATCCTGTAACTGACCTTATTAATATATTTAAATTATCAGTCTGCAAATAGTGTCATCTGACTTAGATTAGCCTCATGGTTATTTTCAGATGACCTGTACTTAACTTCGTTACTTTCCATCTTTCTATATAGTCGATCTCTCCTCTGTAAATATGTAACCTAAGTACGAAATAAACTTGTTGTTGTTACAGGTGAAGGTATTGATTACGTATCGATCATACAGTAATTTAAAATATCTGTGAGTTGAACGTTCCTGGTGTCTTTGAGATCAGCCTTAAATTTTAATCTAGCTTGGTCCCTATTTAAAATTTAACATCACTATGTATAATTTGAAATCAAAGGAGTATTATTCGTACAATCGGAAACTTCTAGATGATTATTTGACCAACAATCAGAACATTTCTGGTTACGTCACACCAATAAAATCCCCTCGCAATAAACAACACACGTACATCTCCGTACTACCTCGTTACAAGTTCAGTGCAGTTCAGGCATGACTGAAACTTTCAAAGGATACCAACAACGTTGACGTACATGTATCTCATGGAACCTGAACTGAGTGGAGTGAGAGTAAGATGAACCTCGTGCACGGCATAACCCATCAACAGGAAAGGATCTGAAGGGGACACCTGGAAAAAAAGTAGGGCATAAGTATAGTAGCGGCTCTTCCGAGTGTTCTTTCTTCTGAGGGAGGGTGAGGGTGATTTGGAGGGGGAGGGTTATTTGGAGGGAGAGGGTGATTTGGAGGGTGAGGGTGATTTGGAGGGTGAGGGTGACTTGGAGGGTGAGGGTGATTTGGAGATTGAGGGTGATTTGGAGATTGAGGGTGATTTGGAGATTGAGGGTGATTTGGAGGGGGAGGGTGATTTGGAGGGGGAGGGTGATTTGGAGGGGGAGAGTGATTTGGAGGGGGAGGGTGATTTGGAGGGGGAGGGGGAGGGTGATTTGGAGGGGGAGGGGGAGGGTGATTTGGAGGGGGAGGGTGATTTGGAGGGGGAGGGTGATTTGGAGGGAGAGGGTGATTTGGAGGGAGAGGGTGATTTGGAGGAGGAGTGTGATTTGGAGGGGGAGGGTGATTTGGAGGGGGAGGGTGATTTGGAGATTGAGGGTGATTTGGAGATTGAGGGTGATTTGGAGATTGAGGGTGATTTGGAGATTGAGGGTGATTTGGAGATTGAGGGTCATTTGGAGGGGGAGGGGAGGAGTTTGCTTACGCAAGTCAAGGTGATAAACGCGCAACATAGGTAACACAAAATCACATTGCCCCACCTACCCGGAAAAAAAATTGCATTGTGTATATTGCACTGCATGTTCTAAGACAGAAATGCATTAATTAAATGGCATGTCTGTTTATTGAGATCTGCATGTGTGTTATAAGTATTCAGTTCAATAACTGAGGGATTCACTATTTCTCAACACTTGTTGTGCAATTGCTATACCCGGTATTCGAAAGCACAATGTAAGGGAGCAGGTCAAAACACATGCCCCAGATAGGGACCCATTTTTTTCAACAGACACAGCTGTCAGCGCAGGGTCAACCCCCATCCCCCATTTTTGACCATCTATTTTCTATTCTGGGGGGCAGTGGTAATTTTAGCACAGAAAATGAAATGATAACGTAAGACAAAGCATGCAGTGCATTTGTTTCTAGATTATGCCTTTTAGTTTTGAAGATATTTAAGAACAAATTATTTTTAATATTGAGTTTTCTCTCCAGAGGAGATGGCTGGCAGCAGCCCCCACCTCCTAACCCAAAATGGGTCCGTCGAGAGGGCATGTGGTTTGACCTGCTCCCCAACAAGGACGAGACACCATTTTTGAAATAGCTTATGTCACAGCTTTGGTTACAGTGGTACATAATATTTGATCAATCAGGAAAGTCTTCTACCCTGCAAGCTGATTGCTTCATGTAAGGTAAATATACTTGTATAAGTGGTGACATGCCGTGCGACCATATCCACAATGTATCTTTGATTGGGAATACCAAAACAATCTTTGATTGGGAATACCACAACAATCTTTGATTGGGAATACCACAACAATCTTTGATTGTGAATACCAAAACAATCTTTGATTGTGAATACCAAAACAATATTTGATTGGGAATACCAAAACAACCTTTGATTGGGAATACCAAAACAATATTTGATTGGGAATACCAAAACAATATTTGATTGGGAATACCAAAACAATATTTGATTGGGAATACCAAAACAATATTTGATTGGGAATACCAAAACAATATTTGATTGGGAATACCAAAACAATCTTTGATTGGGAATACCCAAACAAAATTTGATTGGGAATACCAAAACAAAAACAAAACAAAAAAGAAATACAAGTAAAATCCTTACAAATAGAACAAAATCAAAAACAAACAAATGCAAGTAAAATCCTTACAAACAGAACAAAATCTAAAACAAACAAATACAAGTAAAATCTTTACAAACAGAACAAAATCAAAAACAAACAAATACAAGTAAAATCCTTACAAACAAAGCGTTCTCACATGTGTGAAACATACACCACTCTAGTTACGGATTAAGGACATAAGAAGCAGGTGCTTTACTTTTCACTTTAAAAGATGAGACATTGCCCTTAATCTGTTTAATTGTAAAAATATATATTACTTTTAGTCCACAGGTGTTAACCTTGAAAATCATTTGATGATTGTGAAGCTATAGACATGCTATCACAGTTTGATATCCTTAGGTTTAGCATACCTGCTGTACAGGCTATTCCATGCTTAGTCACTCCAACACATCTTAAGCACCTGTAAATACTTTTTCGCCTAATATTTCTTTATTTACTTATTTATTATTGTTGTTATCACTTATCATTATATGTATTTCACATATCTTAAGGACCATCTAGGATTAGCGAAACCTATTTAGAAGTGTAAAAACTAAGAACCTATTGAAACCACGAATGCTAGCACATCTACGAAATCATTGTAACTTGTGTATTGTTAATGTTTAATCAGCAATAAAGATTGCTTTAAAAAAAGCTGATGTAGAAAGACTACTTGCTAGGTTTAAAAAAACTAATTTTCGAGCTTCTGAAAAAGGTAGCAAAATGAAAGAAATTTCCATTACGGTTTCCCACTAGCAGTTCAAGCTTTCTTCATTCCTACAAAAAAACAACGTATTTTTTTATTTAAAACACCAGCAAGGAGTTAGCCTGCGAAAAGCACAGTGGTCTACTCTTGATAAGTTACCGGCCGGCAAATTCATCGTTCCGTTTCTCCCATCAAGAGGATTTTTTTGCAGGCTAGCAAAGAGTTTGTTGAAGAACGATTGAATTTCTCTAAACCTTTTTTAGAAAGGTTATCCTTTCAGGATTCAGAGTTTTCCATTAAATAACAGCAAGTCAAATGTAGATGTCGTCATACAAATGACAAAAACATGAGTTGGACCTAAAACATGTGGCGATCGAGTACTTTATAAGAACACTTCTCATATCCATGCATTCAGTATCTTGTATCAAGTACTACCCACACGATTGGAACACTTCCAGAGAGATAAAACTGCTCGTCGGACATCTCGCATTCGCCAACAATAAAGTACAGGATTTAGAGAAGAGTTCCCGAACACGATTGTTATTGAGAAAATGATAAAAAATCCTATCAAGCTATTGATGCCAGCGATTGTTCTTGTTGCTGATACTACAAGAAATGGGACATAACACAGCAGAAAAAGACTGTGCAACAAGTACATATTGGTTATAGAACGACCGCGATTTCGAGTTACAACTGCACTGTTTGGAGACATTGAAGCTTCTTGAGCCATGATTTGTTTCTTGTGACGGCGAACAATACGATAAATGTTCAAATACGCCCAAGAAGTACCAGCAAGGCAAACGAAGACTGTCACCATTACAAGAATGCGAAAGCAACGTTTGTCTCGTACCAAATACAATGGAGAGGCAATCATTGGAGCGATCCATACAAACAACACGACCAATAAGGTTCGCTGAGTCGTTACAATGGCTTGATATCTGAGATGTAATGTAAGGGCTAGGTATCGATCCAATGACATGGCGGTCAGGGTCAAGAACGAGACACCGGCGAACAGGAAAGATAATGAATAAAACAATACCTGAACGACACAGTATTGCCCATGACTGGCTAAAGCATAGTTCAAACAAAACAAAGGCTGCACCAAAGCACCGACCCCGAGATCTGAGAAGACCAGACTGCAGAGGAAAATATTTGAAGCACATCGTAGATGAGGTGTTCTTGATATTGCTGTTATGATTAAAACATTACCAATAGTAGAGGAAAGTGCCAAGGCTGCATTTAAAATCAATAAAACAACTCGTTCAATTGGCTGGAGTTGTATTACTAAGCACACATAAGATGAGTGCTCTGAGGTTGATCCGTTCATTTCCTTCGACGTCTTAGACAGTCTCAGTCAACGGATAGGTGCAACATAAACTTGAATTTGTTCCTAATCGGAATAGTTGGTAATATCGGAAAGAAAATTGGGTGTAGTTTTCGCGATGTTTACGCCTCGTACGAGTACAGTCAAGCTAAACGTACAGCCTTGGATGCTTTTTGATAGATTACGGTGGAAAGCTATCAACCATCAGTTCCACCAGTTGGACGTAATGGAAAGCAACGGGCCAAACTTCGAATTCGTGTTCGTACTTTAAAAAGGATTAACTTGATACGCAATGCGCCTTTGACAAGTGACTGCAAGTAGATGATTCTCAAATGTGAACAAAACAAGCTACCCTTTAGTTTTTATTGTATAATAACTCGGGACCACAGGCACCAGGTGTTTCACCTTACACTGTGAGCAACGTGACAATTAATCAGACCCATCAAATCAAACACGGGTGCCGAACAAATAAAAAGAGAGCTCTGAGAGATCCCGTCTCGAGATGGCGAAAGGTAAAATTAATGTCACTTCACTGAACCTACAGTAACAGGTGCAGAGCCTTGCTACAGCATGGCGCCAATAACTTTGACTACACTCGAGAACACCAATTAACGACAAGAACCGGCACCATTCGATAAAAACGATCAACAACGATTTCAATGGGACCTGAAAGGACCCATGGGGTTATTCATTCCACGGATCGGAGAAACCATATGTGGAATAAGAATTGTCGTGATGGTGTTTGTGGAGGAAGGAAAGCTGAAAAACGCGAAGAAGGGCGAGATATAGCGATAAAATGACCTCTCGTCTCGGGTGTTTTTCCCAGTGAATGGAAATGTGCTAAAGTAATTCCATTATTCAAACAGAGAGAACGTTCCGACTTAAATAATTATCGACCTATCTCTATCATCCCCGTCGTGGCAAAAGTTTTTGAGAGAATCGTTTACGATCAGTTTTATAGCTATCTAACTGAAAATAATTTAATCCCAAGCAATCAGTCGGGGTTTCGATCACTTCACCCCACTGCTACGGCCTTACTCAAAGCCACTGACAACTGGGCTTTTAATATTGACAAAGGCAATGTTAATGCAGTGGTATTCCTTGATCTTAAGAAGGCTTTCGACACTGTTGACCATGCCATTTTACTATCTAAATTAAATGTGTATGGTGTTGGAAGCGCCTCACTTAACTGGTTCAAATCATATTTGGATAGTCGCAAACAAAGATGCTTCGTAAATGGTTCTCTCTCAGACACCCAACCCCGAACCTGTGGGATTCCCCAGGGAACTATCCTAGGTCCTCTCCTCTTTATACTTTACATTCTCTCATTCTCAACCTCGGATGTACGCCGATGACACGCACTTAACTTTTGCCAGCAATGATATCAATCACATAGACCATGAGTTGAACCAAGATCTTGTGAGGGTTAGTGAATGGCTCATTGCAAATAAGCTCACCCTTGAAGTGCCTATCACTCTTTTGCAATTTTTATAGCTTATGAACCTCCAATACATTTTGAGTACTTCTGTGAAGAAAGTTTTGGTTTAAAGTGAATACTTTATGTTCTACGCTTGTTTGAAATCGTGTAAATGTGACCTTTCCTGACCAATGACAGCGTAAGTAAAAGCCTGGGTCGAAACCTGGGTAGACGTCATCTCATTAATGCATTATTCTCCATGGCGCCTTTTATCACAACAACATCGATGCATAGAAAATATACACAGTTTTTGAGTTGTTAGTAAAGAAAAAAGTCATTTTAGTCAACATGTTAAGCATTTCTTCAAATGATTCCAAGGCCGAATTAATTATATGACGTCTACCCAGGTTTCGACCCAGGCTTTACTTACGCGGTCATGGGACAGGAAAGGTCACATTTACATGTTTCAAACAAGCGTAGAACATAAAGTATTCACTTTAAAGCAAAACTTTCTTCAAAGAAGTAATCAAAACTTTTCGGAGGTTCATAAGCTATCAAAATTGCAAAAGGGTGATAGGCACTTTAATAAGTCCAAGACTGAATACATGTTAATAGGGTCAAGGCAAAGGTTAAGTACCTTTGACAGAGCTCCCTCTCTTTTTATTGATGGTGCCTCTGTTAATCGGGTTACATCCACAAAATGTCTTGGGAGTGTATACTGACGAACACTTATCTTGGAATGTGCACATAGACAAACTGTCAAAGAAAATTGCCTCTGGCATTGGCGCCCTGAAACGCACGAGACCTTTTGTACCTTTTGAAACACTTTTGTGTATCTATAATGCTTTAGTGCAACCCCATTTCGACTACTGTAGCGTCGTTTGGGGAAATTGCAATAAAACTCTTGCCACTAAACTTCAAAAGCTACAAAATCGTGCTGTACGAATTTTGACTTTTTCCAATTACGACGCCAATGCTGATGATCTATTCAAAAAACTTGGCTGGAGAAACCTAGACAATCACTGGAAATTTCTAACTACTACTATGGTCTATAAATCGCTAAATGGCCTAGCGCCTGAATATCTTTGTTCAAAGTTCGCTGACCGTAGTAGCGTTTCGAGCTATTCTCTAAGGGACACCGAGGGCAAACTAGCTATTCCTCTGCCCCGCACCAATTTTCTAAAGAACAGCTTCAGTTATAGTGGTGCGGTGCTTTGGAATAGCTTACCTGTCGAGCTGCGGCAAGCAAACTCTCTCACTCGTTTTAAATCTCACTGCAGCCATTTCTTTAACAATTAATAAATTTCATTAAACACACGGCATTCATGGAAAGCAGGCATCTCTATTTTATTCATTTGTTTTTTTATTCATATTTAATATTAGTTAGATAATTATAGTCAGTTATTGTATAGTTAGATATTAGTTAGGTGCATGCGTTATTCAAATTATTAGATATTAACATTGTATACGTACTGATTAGATATTTTAACTATTCCTACTTTTTATAATGTAATCGAAGGCCTGATGTTTTTAACCGTGTATAAATAAAGTTATTACTTACTTACTAGTTCGAAAATCAAATTGCCCCACCCACCCGAAAAAAAATATATGTTGCAATGTCTATATCGCACCGCATGTTCTAAGAGAGAAATGCATGAATTAAATGGCGTGCCTGTTTATTGAGGTCTGCATGTGTGTTATAAGTATTCAATTCAATAACTGAGGGATTCACTATTTCTCAACACTTGTTGTGCAATTGCAATACCCGGTATTCGAAAGCAAAATATAAGAGAGCAGGTCAAAACACATGCCCCAGATAGGTACCCTTTTTTCCCAACAGACACATGCAGCTGTCAGCGCAGGGTACCGCCCCCATCCCCCATTTTTGACCATCTATTTTCCATTCTGGGGGGCCTAGTGGTAATTTTAGCACAGAAAATGAAATGATAACGTAAGACAAAACATGCAGTGCATTTGTTTCTAGATTATGCCTTTTAGTTTTGAAGATATTTAAGAACAAATTATTTTTAATATTGAGCCCTTTTCTCTCCAGAGGAGATGTCTGGCAGCAGCCCCCACCCCCCTACCCCAAAATGGGTCCGTCGAGAGGGCATGTGTTTTGACCTGCTCCCCAACAAGGACGAGACACCATTTTTGAAATAGCTTATGTCACAGCTTTGGTTACAGTGGCACATAATATTTGATCAATCAGGTAAGTATTCTACCCTGCAAGCTGATTGCTTCCTGCAAGGTAAATATACTTGTATAAGTGGTGACATGCCTTGCGACCATATCCACAAAGTATCTTTGATTGGGAATACCAAAACAATCTTTGATTGTGAATACCAAAACACTAGTTGATTGTAAATACTAAAACAGTATTTCATTGGGAATACCAAAACAATATTTGATTGTGAATACTAACACAATATTTCATTGGGAATACCAAAACAACCTTTGATTGGGAATACCAAAATAATCTTTGATTGGGAATACAAAAACAATCTTTGATTGGGAATACCAAAACAATATTTGATTGTGAATACTAAAACAATATTTCATTGGGAATAGTAAAACAACCTTTGATTGGGAATACCAAAACAACCTTTGATTGGGAATACCAAAACAAAATCAAAAACAAACAAATACAAGTAAAATCCTTACAAATAGAACAAAATCAAAAGCAAACAAATACAAGTAAAATCCTTACAAACAGAACAAAATCAAAAGCAAACAAATACAAATAAAATCCTTACAAATAGAAAAAAATGGAAAACAAACAAATACAAGTAAAATCCTTATAAACAGAAAAAAAAAATTGAAGTAAAACCCTTACAAACAGAACAAAATCAAAAGCAAACAAATACAAGTAAAATCTTTACAAACAAAGCGTTCTCACATGTGTGAAACATACACCACTCTAGTTACGTATTACGTATTAAGGACATAAGAAGCAGGTGCTTTACTTTTCACTTTAAAAGATGAGACATTGCCCTTAATCTGTTTAATTGTAAAAATATATATTACTTTTAGTCCACAGGTGTTAACCTTGAAAATCATTTGATGATTGTGAAGCTATAAATATGCTATCACAGTTTGATATCCTTAGGTTTAGCATACCTCCCCGTACAGGCTATTCCATGTTTAGTCACTCCAACACATCTTAAGCACCTGTAAATATTTTTTCGCCCAATATTTCTTTATTTACTTATTTATTATTGTTGTTATCACTTATTATTATATGTATTTCACATATCTTAAAGGACCTTCTAGGATTAGCGAAACCTATTTAGAAGTGTAACAAACTAAGAACCTATTGAAACCACGAATGTTAGCACATCTACGAAATAATTGTAACTTGTGTATTGTTAATGTTTAATCAGCAATAAAGATTGCTTTTAAAAAAGCCGATGTAGAAAGACCACTTGCTGAGTTGAAAAAAAAACAAATTTTCGAGCTTCTGAAAAAGGGAGCAAAATGAAAGAAATTTCCATTACTGTTTCCCACTAGGAGTTCAAGCTTTCTTCATTCCTACCAAAAAAAACGTAATTGTTTATTTAAAACACCAGCAAGGAGTTAGCCTGCGAAAAGCTACCGGTGAATTCATCGTTCCGTTTCTCCCATCAAGAGGATGTTTTTTTGCAGGCTAGCAAAGAGTTTGTTGAAGAACGATTGAATTTCTCTAAACCTTTTTTAGAAAGGTTATCCTTTCAGGATTCAGAGTGTTCCATTAAATAACAGCAAGTCAAATGTAGATGTCGTCATACAAATGACAAAAACACGAGTTGGACCTAAAAAAATGTGGCGGTCGAGTACTTTTATTATAAGAAAATACTTCTCATATCCATGCATTCAGTATCTTGTATCAAGTACTACCCACACGATTGGAACACTTCAAGAGAGATAAAATTAAACTGCTCGTCTGACATCTCGCATTCGCCAACAATAAAGTACAGAATTCAGAGTAGAGTTCATGTACACGATTGCTACTGAAAAAGTAATTAAAAATCCTATCAAGCGATTGAGGCCAGCAATTGTTCTTACTACTGCTACTACAAGAAATGGGACATAACACAGCAGAAAAAGACTGTGTAACAAGTACATGTTGGCTAAACGACGACCGCGTTTTGGCATTACAATAGCACAGTTTGGAGACATTGAAGCTTCTTGAGCCATGATTTGTTTCTTGTGACGACGAACAATGCGATAAATGTTCAAATACGACCAAGAAATGCCAACAAGGCAAACGAAGAACATCACCATGATAAGAACGTAAAAGAAACGTTTGTTTGGTACAAAAAGTACCGGAAAGCCAATCATTGGAGCGATCCATACTAAAACCACGAGTAGCAAAGTTCGCTGAGTTGTTACAATCGCTTGATATCTGAGATGTAATGCAAGGGCTAGGTATCGATCCCATGACATGGCGGTCAGGGTCAAGAACGAGACACTGGCGAACAGAAAAGATAATGAATAAATCAATTCCTGAACGACACAGTATTGCCCATGACTGGCTAAAGCATAGTTCAAACAAAACAAAGGCTGCACCAAAGCACCGACCCCGAGATCTGAGAAGGCCAGACTGCAGAGGAAAATATTTGAAGCACATCGTAGACGAGGAGTTCTTGATATTGCTGTTATGATTAAAACATTACCAATAGTAGAGGAAAGTGCAAAGGCTGCATTCAAAACCACTGAGAACGTTTTTTCGATAGACTCTTGTCTTAGAATCAGGGTACACTCTTCTGATGATTCCACACCTTCGTGTTTTTCAAACGAAGCGTTCATTTTCTTCGCTTTCTTGGATGCTGTGTCAACCAGGAACACTCAGTGGCAAAGACAAAGTGATGTTGTTGAGGGAAAAGACAACTAGCTGTTAGTAAATTTAACTGTCGTCGCCACGAATAACGTACAACTCTAGTTCATGTGTAGCATGTGTAGCAGCATGTGTAGCAGCATTTATGCCAGAAATTATTTTCATCTATTATAAGTTCTGAGACACATAAATTACATGGCCTCCTTCCACCTAGACATGTGTCCAAACATAATCTTAGGAAAAAGCGGACCTTTGATGTTCCTAGGGCCCGGACAAATCGTTTTAAATGCACCTTCATCCCGTCCATGTGTAATTCCTAGAGCAATTTTTACCATTACGATACACTATATTTTTAACTTATGTAGATACTGATTGTGTTTATTTTATAGCTTGTAACACTAGTATAATTATTGTGAATTACGCAATTCAGCCGTGAGGCTGCAATGTGATTATTATTAAACTATCTATCTATCTATCTATCTATCTATCTTAAACAACAACTCGCATATAGTTCACGCCGAGAAAGAGTTAAAACAAATTTAGTATATTATTTTCATTTCGTTCAACGTAACGGCAGTTTTTAGTTTGAGTCAACATTTAAACCGGGCATCGATCAGTTCTTTCGGGTTGACGTAACTGGACGAGAATCGGCTAAAGTTTGAATAGGTTACATCTGGTCTTACTTTTAAATGCTTAAGTAGACAGAAGCGTAAGAATATTGTTAATAAGTGATACCAAGCAGAAGATTCTCGATTCAGAGATAACGCAAAGTTTACACCTCGAACGAGTACAGACAAGCAGCTTTGGTGCAATTTGCTAGATTACGGAGAAAAGCTATCAACCATCGTTTCACCAAGTTAACGTTGGACTTTATGAACAAGTACTGGCCAAACTTCGAATTCGTGTTCGTACGCCGGTTTGTTCGTACTTTAAAAAGGATTAACTTGATATGCTGTGCGCCTTTGACAAGTGACTGCAAGCAGATGATTCTCAAATGTGAACAAAACAAGCTACTCTTTAGTTTTTATTCTACACTGAATAAGGACCATAGGCAGCAGGTGTTTCATCTTACACTGTAAGCAGCGTGATAATTGTCTTTAATTGTAAAATATTAAAATTTATTAAAACAAATTGCTACTTCCATCATTGATCTGTGTGGTACGCCCAATTGTTAAAATATCGCCGATATGGGCTTTGTTTACGGTTTTTTCCTCATTAGCTTTCATCAAACTTCAAGCGACGTACATACAAACAAACACAGTCCATAACTCGAAAGAGATTGTCACACTTGATAATCACTTAAAATTTGAGGGTGATATGATAAATAAATTTTGAGGAATAAGCGTTTAAAAATCTCAAAATTTACAAAGAATGTATGGCTGTCAGCAACTCTTGCCACCCAGCCCATTTTACAGTTTTGAAAAGTCAATTTCTCCGTAAATATTTAACATATCCATCTCAAATTGTCGGTGATTACTAAGTTTAAAATTCTCTTTCAAATGATGTAGTCTGTTTGTTTGTAGCTTGAAGTTAAATTTATGCTAATGAGGCAAAAATGTAAACAATGACGTCAGCAAGTATTGGCCTATACCTGATCGTTTGAAAGCCTGAACACTATGGAAACCCACACAACGGCAAAACGTCACGCGCATGCGCTTTGGATGAGCCGGTTGACTTCAACTTTCAACTTTATTAATATTTATACACGGAATTCTAACAGATGAGAAAAAAACTGATTTACATAGAAGCCGTGTCAACTACTATCAAATATATAAAAATACAGAACTGTCAATGTAATAATGATAATATAAAAATTATATACTATAATAATATGATATCCTAAAATTATAAAAAACTACTATATACTATTATCAATTAATAACCTGTTGGATGTAAACAGTTCATTTCGATATTTTAGTAAGCGGGCTTTGTTTTTATATATAATGTCAATGAAGGACGATTCGATTATGAAGTTTTCAGCCAAATATTGCTACGATATCATTGTCTTGTTCAATGCTTGTAATACTTCTTAGTTTTGTATTTAGGTGTTTATACAGTTGTACTGTTATTACCGTAATTCCAATGTACCGTTGTTGGTATAAGGATTAAAGTTATTATTATTAAGCATCATTGGTCATTTAGGACGGCGACTGTTTTGATTTTATTTTTAAAAGAGCCTAGTGATTCAATTTCACGTAATCCTGTTGGAAGCTCATTCCATGTCTTGGCGTGTCGCCCCAGTTTCCACGTGTGTCGCCCCAGTTTCCCGCCGAAACTAAAAGAAACAGAGGCAATCACCCCTGTTTCTAGTTTTAAGTACGTATGCGTATTTACGTGAAATGTTTCGCGAAAAACAAGAAAACTACATAAAAGCTAAGCCTAAGACTTTCACAGGTTGAAGGTTTCTGAATTTGTAATTCAATGTGAGTTTACTAAGTTATAAAATTATTTACTAAAAAAGTTTAAGACCTCGGAAACTCGTATTATTTGAACTCCAGAGCCTTCGTTCTTTCGGCAAGCGGAGTGTAACGTTTTGCCGCGGTGTGATGGAAGCCTATATGTAGACAGGTATACCAGGTTGAAATACCAGGTTTCAGGTTGAAATTCCTAACAATCGATCTGACTTTAGGGGAATAAATATTACTCCTGTGATAGCTAGAACATTTGATTAAGTAGTGTTTAAATCTTTTGGCCAGAAAATATTTCAAGACAATCTGAGCGCAACACAGTTTGCATATCGTAAAAGGCGCAATTGCACAATAGCCCTTTTGAAAATTCAACATTCTACCATCCAAAACCTCTGCTCTGATGTCCTTCACTTGGATAGTCATATCTCCAATTATAGACATTTTTCAGCGATGGGATTTGGCGTATTATTCTTACGAAAAGTTGAATTTAATGCTCAAAAACTTTTTAAAAATTCTCTGAGTGGTTTCTTAGAAAACCTGAAATTCGTAGATTTTGAGATTTTGCCATTTTTTTTAATTCATTTACTCTTTCGAAATAAATATTGACAACTTTTTTCTGTTTTTGCTAGCACAATCCTATTTGGCAGCAAGATTTAGTAAGCTTTGGGGAATAGTTTTAAGCAGTTTGGATTCTATTCACTTCTATTGACAGAAAGCTACGATCATTTCCACTTTGATAACGTTACTAAGGCCCAAATTATTCGCCAACTTCCGCCCAAGGGGTTTTGATACGATTTACACTCTGTATGTGTGTTATAAGTTTAAACAGTTTCCAGTTGTTTGAAAAAAATCATTCGACTAGATTTCGAGTAATGGCTCAAAATGTAAAAATGTGGGATTGGCCTACGTCATTAGTATGTGTGATCGGGTCAAGATTTTTACATTATCAGTTGTATCAATAAATTGTGTACTGTTTCTGAAAATTTGAGCAGAATCAGGCAAAAAAGGCAATTACGTCACCTCATTAATGCATTATTCTCCATGGCACCTTTCTATCACAACAACATCTATATATAGAGAATACACAGTCTGATTTTTTATTCATAGGTGACTTTAATCTTGACATGTTTAAAGGAAGCAACTCCAAAGGCCCGAATCAGGAACTATCAGGTTTTTGTGACCAATTCTGTTTAAGTAATGTTATTCTGGAAGCTACGAGAGTGACCACAACCTGTCAAAGCTTGCTCGATGTTATTTTAGTGTCGCACCCTGAGAGATATGCAACCAGTGGTAATCTGCGCGTGGGTATCAGCGACCATGACCTAATTTACATTATAAGAAAACAAAAACTTCCTAAGCCGAAGGCCAAGTTCATCCAATTTAGGTCTATGAAGAACTTTAATGAAGCTGCCTTTGCGTCAGATCTGGAGGAGACCCCTTGGGACACCGCTTACACATTCGACAATGCGGACGACGCGTGTTCTCATTGGGTGGGCTTGTATAAGCAGGTACTGGATAGCCACGCGCCGGTACTTAAATTACGCTTACGGAACAATCAACTGCCGTGGATAACACCAAACATCCAACGAGAGATACGTAAACGGAATCGCCTATATAAGAAGTTTCGTCGAGTCTGCACTGATGCAAACTGGGCTAAGTACAGGGAACAGCGAAACAAAGTTTCCAGTTTAAAGAGAACAGCAGTCCGCAACTTTTGTTGGGAAGCAGCCAAAAGTCCTAGTCATTCAGCTGGACATTTCTGGAAAAAAATGAAACCACTTCTACCGAATACAAAATCTAACATTGACAGCGGTACAATTCAACTCATAGAAGGAGGGAAAGTAATCTCGAATGTTCCTGCCGCGTTAAATGGCTACTTCTCTACTCCTTGTGTTGAAGAGGTGGTCTTAAAACTTACAGAGGAGGAGCTTATGGACCACCCTAGTGTCAAAGCAATCAGTAATCTGTGTACTGACCTAGACTTCTCCTTTGAACCAGTCAGTCCTAATTACATTTCTTCCCTCATAAAAAACCTTGACATTAAGAAGTCCTGTGGTCCCGATGAAATTCCGCCAAAATTTCTGAAACTGTCTGTACCTACCATCACTGCCCCAGTGACGAAGCTGATTAACTACTGCATATCGACTAGTACATGGCCGCGCGATTGGAAACGCAGTAATGTGAGCCCTGTTCATAAGAAGGATGAGACTACTTTTAAGAAGAACTATCGACCTATTAGTGTACTATCTGTTATGGCGAAACTGTTTGAAAAAGTGAAATACGATCAGCTGTATGCAACGTTCTCTCCTATATTCTCTAGCAACATGTCGGGATTTCTTCGTGGCCACTCATGTTGTACAGCGCTAGTTAAGATGACAGACGACTGGCGCACATCACTCGATAAGAGTCATGAGGTCGGAGTTGTGGCCATAGATCTGTCCAAAGCTTTCGATTCTATCAGCCACAACCTTCTACTAGCTAAGCTAAGAGCATATGGTTTGAGGGAGTGTGCTTTATCGCTAATTCGGTCCTACCTACATGATCGTCAACAAAGAGTTAAATGTAACGGGCAGTTCTCTGACTGGCTCCCAGTTCGTTGCGGTGTCCCACAAGGAAGCCTGCTAGGCCCCCTCTTATTTAACATCTTCGTGAATGATGTTAATCAAGCTGTTGATATTTCATCACTGCGCCTGTATGCTGACGACACTACCCAGTATGCAGCTGACGTGAGTCCAGCTGCACTTGAGTTCACCATTAACCGTGACATCAAATCGCTGAAGAACTGGTTCTCTGATAACTTTCTTCAAGTAAACGCCGCTAAAACGCAGGCCATGACTTTAGGAAAATCAAAGTATACGTACGACCTAAGAGTCCATGAAGATACTATTATTGTGAAAGACACCTTGAAAATTCTAGGTGTGACTCTAGATAAGGACCTTACATTTAAACCACATATTAACGAAATGCTAAAGAAAGCTTACGCGAAAATAGCGGCACTGCGCCGGCTCAAGCGCCTTGTGCCAACAGCTCACTTGATACGACTTTACAAGGCGTACGTATTACCGCATTTAGAATATTGTAGTCCCATTTTGTTAGGCATTGGTAAAGGTCTTAGCAACAAAATCGAATCTGCAAATAGCTATGCTATCAGAACACTACTTAATTTAGGTAATAACGCAATTCATCAAGAAACACTATTAGACATGGCCTCAATGCGGTCATTGAAACATAGACGCAACGTACAATCTCTAATTTTATTCTTTAAATGCTTCAGAAATCAAGGTCCTGTATACATATCAAATCTTTTTAAACCTAGAGTCACTAGCTATAACTTAAGAGGTAGCGGTAATAATGTAGTTCAGCCATCCTATAACAGCCTTTTCCAGCATAATTCTTTTTCATACACAGTATCTCACATTTGGAACCAGCTACCATCGGCAGCTAAAACTACAACTTCTTTAACACAGTTTCGGCAATATCTTAATAAGTCTGACTTTATTGGATGCCAGTGTAAAAACTGCCTCTAACTAGCTCCTGCACACATGCACCTATATAATTGATCTACTTAGTTTACATTGATATCTTTAAATTTTGGCACCTTTAACTTAGAGTTTGTATATATATCGTATGGTATTAGTATAGCTAGACTTGCTTACTTATTATTGTATATATGTAAATAGTTTGAACTAGAGTTCTCTTAGCCTTTATCCATTTTGTTATGTACTAACAATATTACTATATATATGTAAATAGTTGAAACTAGAGTTATCTTAGCTTCCATTCGTGTTATAATGTCATGCCCTAGCTTTATTGTCCTACCACAAATTTTATATTTTGTTACTATTAATTTGTCGAGCGCTTATATCATGAGCCCCTGGCTCGGGAGATTGGGCAACCACTTCCTGCGTTACCGACGGTAAATAAATTATTATTATTATTATTATTATTAGACAAAATGCTAAATATTTATTCAAATTACTGCAAAGTGGAATGAATTATATGACGTAAGATCAAGAATCGACCCAGTCTTTTTCTTACGCGGTTATCGGTCAGGAAAGGTCAAATTTTCACCATTTCAAACAAGCATAGAAGATAGAGTATTCTATGTAAGCAAAACATTTCTTCACAGAAGTACTCAAAACTTTTCAAAGATTTATATGTATAAAAATTGCAAAAGGGGTTAGGTGCACTTTAAACGTTATGATATTTTGTTTAAATTCGCAAAGTGGCTTTGGAGTTTCGATCGAGACAAAGTCAGTATTTGTTTATTTAAAACACCAAAAGAGAGGCGTGTTGTAGGTAAATATAAAATTAAGAACGTGAAATAAACGATTATGAAATGTGGGTTTCATTTGTTACGGAAGGAACATGTGTATCTTGACGTGACAACACGTCTGCAGGTGACGTCATCTCAGACAAGAAAGATGCCAGAGTGGACGACGAGAAATGAAACGGTGAAGCATGTTCATAACAACACACTCCACATATCCATACATTCAGTATCTTGTATCAAGTACTGCCCACACGATTGGAACACTTCCAGAGAGATAAAACTGCTCGTCGGACATCTCGCATTCGCCAACAATAAAGTACAGGATTTAGAGTAGAGTTCACGAACACGATTGTTATTGAGAAAATGATAAAAACTCCTATCAAGCTATTGAAGCCAGCGATTGTTCTTGTTGCTGATACTACAAGAAATGGGACATAACACAGCAGAAAAAGACTGTGCAAGAAGTACATATTGGTTATAGAGCGACCGCGTTTTGGAGTTACAACTGCACGGTTTGGAGACATTGAAGCTTCTTGAGCCATGATTTGTTTCTTGTGACGGCGAACAATACGATAAATGTTCAAATACGCCCAAGAAGTACCAGCAAGGCAAACAAAGACTGTCACCATTGTA
The DNA here is from genome assembly GCA_030867875.1 of Actinernus sp. WN-2022. Taxonomy (NCBI): domain Eukaryota; kingdom Metazoa; phylum Cnidaria; class Anthozoa; order Actiniaria; family Actinernidae; genus Actinernus; species Actinernus sp. WN-2022. Next base: position 25,569,827 of record JAOWCC010001368.1, on the reverse strand, counting down.
AGAATGTAAAAGGAACGTTTGTCTGGTACCAAAAACAATGGAAAGGCGGTCAATGGAGCGATCCATACAAACAACACGACCAATAAGGTTCGCTGAGTCGTTACAATGGCTTGATATCTGAGATGTAATGTAAGGGCTAGGTATCGATCCAATGACATGGCGGTCAGGGTCAAGAACGAGACACTGGCGAACAGGAAAGATAATGAATAAAACAATACCTGAACGATACAGTATTGCCCATGACTGGCTAAAGCATAGTTCAAACAAAACAAAGGCTGCACCAAAGCACCGACCCCGAGATCTGATAAGACCAGACTGCAGAGGAAAATATTTGAAAAACATCGTAGATGAGGTGTTCTTGATATTGCTGTTATGATTAAAACATTACCAATAGTAGAGGAAAGTGCCAAGGCTGCATTTAAAATCAATAAAACAACTCGTTCAATTGGCTGGAGTGGTATTACGAGCGCTAAGCACATATAAGATGAGTACTCTGAGGTTGATCCGTTCATTTTCTTCGACGTCTTAGACACAGTCTCAGTCAACGGATAGGTACAACAGAAACTTGAATTTGTTCCTAATCGGAATTGTTGGTAATATCGGAAAGAAAATTGGGTATAGTTTTCGCGATGTTTACGCTTCGTACAAGTACAGTCAAGCTAAACGTGCAGCCTTGGATGCTTTTTGATAGATTACGATGGGAAGCTATCAACCATCAGTTCCACCAGGATGGACGTAATGGCAAGCAACGGGCCAAACTTCGAATTCGTGTTCGTACTTTAAAAAGGATTAACTTGATACGCAATGCGCCTTTAACAAGTGACTTCTCACTAATGTGAACAAAACAAGCTACTCTTTAGTTTTTATTGTATAACAAGGACCACAGGCAGCAGGTGTTTCACCTTACACTGTGAGCAACGTGACAATTAATCAGACCCATCAAATCAAACACGGGTGCCGAACAAATAAAAAGAGAGCTCTGAGAGACCCCATATCGAGATGGCGAAAGGTAAAATTAATATCACTTCAATAAACCTACAGTAACAGGTGCAGAGCCTTGCTACAGCATGGCGCCAATAACTTTGACTACACTCGAGAACACCAATTAACGACAAGAACCGGCACCATTCGATAAAAATTGTCAACAACGATTTCAATGGGACCTGAAAGAACCCATGGGTGGTTATTCATTCCACGGATCGGAGAAACCATATGTGGAATAAGAATTGTCGTGTTGGTGTTTGTGGAGGAAGGAAAGCTGAAAAACGCGAAGAAAAACCTTTAGAGAAAGGGCGAGATATAGCGATAAAATTACTTCTCGTTACGGCGTTCGAAAATCGAATATTGGCCACAACGATGAGGGACAAAGCCAAATTAAATGAATCCTATTCTCCGAGAAAATGATACATTTAATTTAATTTACTAAAACCTTTGTGTGTGACAAGTGAAGCATATATCGAAAGTAGACTATTATAACACATGTATACCCAAGGGAGGGGTGGGTGGATAGCTTCCGAGAAACCATGATTGATTCCCCACCCCACCCCTCCCCCTGTTTCATCCTAACTTTAATGGTCAATCGTTCATTACACATATATACCCAAGGTAGGGGTGGGTGGATATCTTCCCAGAAACCATGATTGATTCCCCACCCATCCCCCTGTTTCATCCTAACTATACTGGTTAATCGTTCATTACACATGTATACCCAAGTGAGGGGTGGGTGAATAGCTTCCCAGAAACCATGATTGATTCCCCACCCATCCCCCCTGTTTCATCCAAACTATACTGGTTAATCGTTCATTACACATGTATACCCAAGGGAGGGGTGGGTGAATAGCTTCCCAGAAACCATGATTGATTCCCCACCCCTCCCCTCTGTTTCATACTAACTTTAATGGTTAATCGTTCATTACACATATATACCCAAGGGAGGGTGGGTGAATAGCTTCCCAGAAACCATGATTGATTCCCCACCCATCCCCCCTGTTTCATCCTAACTATACTGGTTAATCGTTCATTACACATGTATACCCAAGGGAGGGGTGGGTGGATAGCTTCCCGGTCGCGGCCATGCGAAGCAAACAGCAAGTGAAGAGGAGAGTTTTCTAAATTATTTAAACAGATAAATAAAGCGTATAAAATCGTTCTTCTTCGAAGAACAAAGACTAATCCTGTGGAACTCCGTCGATATTTGCTTTGCTAACTAAAATATAAAAAATAAAGCTGAAGTGGGGCTTAAGATTCAAGAGTATGTACAGATCCAAGTGGTCCAAGCGGAACAGCTGTGGTAAACCTTCACCGATCACATACCTGTAGTTCATCTGGATGAGAGGAGCAGCACTGGACAAGACGAGAGGATTGGGTACCACGTAAGATGACTGATAAACGACTGCTCTGACCCTCCACAGCACTTATATCCACCCTAGAGAACAACAACAATGGTAATATTACATGCATTAAACCAATAAATGTTAAATAGAGTCTACCAATGGAGAACTCGTGGATATGTCTACAAGGTTCAATGCAGTTCGTCTTATCTACTCATGTTTGTCAGTATGTATCGGCTTTACCACTGGTAGAGCGTTTTACTACGTTTAGGTTGGGTGTCGCCGATAGAGTACGAGGACAAAATGTGTAAACAAATGTCACGAGCGCAAGAGCACATTAAAATTAGTAATAATGCCAATTTTGGGGGTTATAACTTTCACAGGAACGAAGATACCGCTATGCAAACTCCGTAAATTTAACAGACTTGTGTCTACACGACAGGACACCTTTGCATACCGGGTAGGCTAAACGCCACCTTAGCCTGCAGAAACAAATTGCAACTAAGTTTAATGTTTTTTTCTCTAATGTTGGTCCATCCTTATCTAAGAACATTCATACACCTCATTTAAGTCACACTAAATTCATGTCAGGTGACTATGCTAACAGCATTTTTTTTTCTCCAACAACCACCAATGAAATTATCACATTAGTGACTTCCCTAAAAAATAGCCATAGTGAAGGTTGGGATGGAATCAGTATTATACCTATCAAAGAAACAGTTGATTTACTTGCATCTCCTCTTTCCTTTATTAGTAACTTATCGTTTTCTAATGGCATATTTCCAGATAAACTTAACATTGCTAAAGTCATTCCAATCTATAAAGCTGACAATGTTTCTACATTTTCTAACTATAGGCCTATCACTATTCTGCCATGTTTCTCTAAAATTTTAGAAAAAGTTGTTTTTAATAGAATCTCAAATTTCTTTACTAAATATAACATTTTAAATGACCACCAATATGGCTTTAGGCAACATCACTCTACAGCAATGGCTATTCTTGAACTTATTGATCACATATTTCAAGGCCTAGAGAATAATGAGTTTACAATAGGATTTTTTGTTGACCTAAAAAAGTCAATCACACAATATTACTGAGAAAGCTGGGGTTTTATGGAGTCAGAGGTTTACCTTTAGCTTGGATAAAAAGTTAGCTAAATAATAGACAGCAATATGTTGAAATTGATAATTCTAAATCCCCCAAAATAGTATTAGTTGTGGAGTACCACAGGCTCCATACTGGGACCACTCCTCTTTTTGATATACATTAATGACTTGTTTCATTGCTCTAAATATCTTTCGTTCATTTTTCAGTGTTTCCGACGACACAAATACATTTTTTAGCCACAAAGACAAAAATACGCTTCTTTATATGTAAACACTGAACTTATTCATTTTGTCTCCTGGTTAAATTCTAATAAATTAACTCTTCACCTTGATAAAACTAAATTGATATTTTTCCATCCTGCAAGAAAAAAAGTCAATCTAGATAATATCAAAATCTATATAAATGGCAAGTCAATTAAACGGACAGAAAATTCTAAGTTTCTAGGTATTATAATTAATCAGAACCTTTCCTGGACATCTCACATTCAGACTATAACTTCTAAGATTTCCAGAGCCATTGGTGTTATTAATAATTCCCGTCAATTCTTCTCTTGTGATACTCTCCGCATTCTGTATAATTATCTTGTATTACCTTATCTACAATATGGAAACCTTATATGGGCATCAACTTATCCTACACATATTCACCCTATTTTTCTCTTACAGAAGAAAGTAGGCAGATTTATTACCCATTCATCCTCACGTGCCCACACACAACCATTATTCAATAAGCTTAAAGTGTTATCTGTTTCAAATATCTATAAGCTTCAGATCTCATGCTTCATTTTCTCCCATATTAATAAACTATTACCGGTTCCATTGTCCTCCCTATTCAAATTCAATCAGGATTACCATCAACACTATACAAGACACCGGTCTGACATGCATCACCACTTTCTCAAATACAAATATTCTATTAGATCCCAAGGACCCAACATATCAGGGTTTTCAATAACATTTGAAGTAAGTGGCAAAACTTGAAGAGTAGGCGGCGAGCATCGAGTGCCATTGGCGCAAATATCTAATTTTGGGGGAATTTTTCAATCAAAGTAGGCAGCGATTTCATGTAAAATACCCGGCGAGATTCACCAGCTGCCGGCTTCTATTGAAAACCCTGCATATGGAATGAGATTCCCTTATCCCTTCGTGAATCTCTACAACCATACAGTGAAATTAAAGACATACTTCCTTTCTCATAGACTTAATTTATATATTACCTTTTCCTTAAGTTACCTAATTAATGTTTATTTACCTCACTCGATTATTGTTACTCCCTGTTTTTGAAGTATTTAGATTATTTATGTAGTATTTCTGTTAATTGTGTACATGTAATTTAGTTTAGCTGTGTAATTTAGTTTAGCCTGATATAATTCCTATTTATACATTCTTCTCTCGTATGTATTTTTTTAGTCCTCTCAGTCTGCAGTGTAAGAACATTTGATATAGCCAACATACTTTATTATTGTAATTGTATGATTTGTTGACCCTTGTCAAATAAGCCACTGGCTTCGACTCTGCATTTATCTATTGTAAACAAACAAAAAAATGTATAGCTCAATAAATGTTCAAATGTTCAACGGAAGGGAAATGAGAGAATTTTTATTTTATTTTTATGAGTGCTCCTACTCGGGCTCGAACTTGTAACCGTTTGCGTGTAGTCCTTGCTAGTGCAGACCTTATGGCCGCTACACTAAGCGCGTTTTCCCCCGTTCGGGAATTTGACAAATCTTTATCTTTATCCTTCACTGGTTTTAAGAATGTCATTGTTTAATTTGCGTTCTAGAATTAGCGATTATTGATAATTGAAGAGCAAAAGCCAATTACTGATTATTGGTAATTCTAGAGCGAGGATATATTGTAGAGATCCGGCGTGTGAGAAACCTCCCCCACTGTAAACCCCAACAGGATAGAGCGGTTTTCAGTTGAGTGTAGTGAAACCAAACGCAAATTACATACAGCCAGCCAATCATAGGAGCGAGTAATCACAAGTAACTCATAAATGGCTTCCCTGTGAGACAATGACAAACCAAAGCAAAGGTAAAACCAATTTGCGTTTGGTTTTACTTTGGATTCTGATTGGTTGGTTTACTTTCTCAGCCAATAAGGGAGCTTAGTAAACGCAAAACCAAAACACTTCCGACACTCAATTGAAATCCGCTCTATTTGTTGTCTTCAAATACACAAAGATCTACTCAGATTAGCAGAGTATGCTTCTCAGGTATACTGGAGAAAATTTGAGGCAATTTTGATGAAGGGTGGCATAGAAAAATTTAGTGAAACTTGATTTCAGTCCAGTTGCTAGAATAATATTATTCTTTGCCATCCTTTTTCAAAACGGTTTGAAAAGCACGTTGATAGCGTATTTCTCTTCTATCCCTCCAATAACCGACCTAATTAATCAAAGCAAAAAGTCTAACAAACTTTAGGCCTTCACAAGGGTTACCGAATATAAAAAAGAATATAAAAGTGAAGCCGGGACAACGTTGAAGAAATGAAAACACAGAGGTTAGCTTTTCATTCTCTTTTTAGTCTCTTTCGTTTTGAGGCGGTAAACCACAGGAAGCCCACAGGGATGAATACGGCGCATGCGCGAGCTGATGCGTAAATCGGCAGGAATTTTACCAATCTCGTCCCCAGAGCCCGCGCATTTTTTTCGGCTAGCTTTTCGCGGGCTCTGGGGACGAGATTGGAATTTTACCGAAAACACTCTCTGTTGGCGGTAAATATTTCGTGTTTGAAGGCAATTTTATCCCAGTGGCCCAAACGTAAACTACATTGTTTCTCTGTTTCTAGAGGACATGGTCTGAGCATTTGAATCTTTCTTTATATCTTTCCAGCAAAACTCTTATTATTCGTCCCTGGTGTGGGTACGAGACTGTTATTCAGCGCTGTGGGAGAACAACGTTGAAGAAATGAGAGCACAGAGGTTAGCTTTTCATTCTCGTTTTAGTCTCTCTCCTCCTGAGGCGGTAAACCACAGGAAGCCCGATTTCTTTTATGCAATCGGCTACTTTCGACATATGCTGCACTTGCTATGCACAAATATCTCAGTATGAAGCTCAGAGAAAAATTAAACCTATTGTATGCTATTCAGAGAGGAAATAATACATTTAATTTGTCTCTGAGCCTCATATTCAAGCTTTTGGGCAATTTCAACATATTCTACTGACCTTTGTAGAGAATGCACGTAAAACTGCCATGTTTGACATGGAGTTGCCATGAATGGGTCACTGAAAATTGATGTTGAGAGTACTCTCGGTTAATAAAATCAAGCTTAACAACTACTGCAATAACGCCTGCATTTGATTGGTCGTTTTAACGTGAGGTCATCGCCGCCATCTTGGTTGAATGTTAACAAAAGATTGCCGCCACCTTGGTTGACGATTTTAGTTTCTCTTGTAAGATCAACCCCCACCCCTCCCCCATACTTCACCCTAACCTTTAATGGCAATCATTAATAGAACGATGCATATCCAAGGGAGGGGTGGGTGCATGGGTAGTTTCCCAGTAATAGATGGAGGTATAACAGCTGCAGTTAGTGCTCTAATGGCAGTACAGAATTCCGGCAACAATTTCTGAATTTAACAAATTGAGATCTTCAACAATTCTGAATTCAACAAATAGAGATCCTCAACAATTCTGAATTTCACAAACTGAGATCTTCAACAATTCTGAATTTAAAAAATTGAGATCTGAATTTAACAAATTAAGCTCTTCAACAATTCTGAATTTAACAAATTGAGATCTTCAACAATTCTGAATTTAACAAATTGAGATATTCAACAATTCTGAATTGAACAAATCGAGATGTTCAACAATTCTGAATTTAACAAATTGAGATGTTCAACAATTCTGAATTTAACAAATCAAGATCCTCAACAATTCTGAATTTAACAAATTGAGAACTTCAACAATTCTGAATTTAACAAATTGAGATCCTCAACAATTCTGAATACAACAAATAGAGATCTTCAACAATTCTGAATTTAACAAATTGAGATCTTCAACAATTCTGAATTTAACAAATTGAGATCTTTAACAATTCTGAATTTAACAAATTAAAATCTTCAACAATTCTGAATTTAACAAATTGAGATCTTCAACAATTCTGAATTCAACAAATAGAGATCCTCAGTATCTGTTACATACTCCTCCCCATTGAAGTTTCTGAAGCAGAAGCTGCACTCTGCAGTCATTTTGCTCATGTTTGCACTATTACGTCAGTTGAGTATAACTACCAGAATCCTTTGCGCTGATTCATTTGTTCTTCTAATTTGAACTTGGTATTCTCTGGGTACTTTTCTGCTGCATAGTGTAGAGGTGTGTTGCCATGAAGTGTGTCATTCACAAAATGCCTGGCATCAAACTCCCTAAAACTTGGTATTCTCAGGAGTTAAAAACTATGAATAAGAAAACGAATTCGAAAAGGATTCTGGTAGATGTATTCAGCTGACGTAATAGTGCACACCGGGAATTCAGTACAAATGAGCTAAATCTGTGCTTAAAGAATCAGAAAACAATAGTCCTTTTGCTTTCTGACAATAGCGACAATCGTGTGACGTCATAATGATAAGATCCAAGATGGCGGCACGTGGAAAATTCAAAAGAGTTTTATGGACAGGAAAATCGGTTCATGAATGACACCTAGTGTACAATAAACAGGACAAACACAGCAATAGATTTAGGCATCCATTTCAGAGCATACATTGTTTTTCAGTGAATGTTCCCTTTAATCACTTACATGAAAAGAAGAACAAAGAATCTTTTGACGGAAGGAGAGGGTCCACAAGCAACTTTAACAAAAACGTCCTGGGGCTCTGTAGGTTGCTAAAGAGAGTTCAAAACAATGTTAGGATGTATGGATTAGGACACACACAGCTGTTTTTTTATAGACTTAGGTGAACGCACGCCAGTTGTTCACATGGAGAGTCCGTAGGTTTAGTAAAGGTAATCATTTATATAGCGCAAATTCTATATTAATATATTCAAATGTGCTTCACAAGGTTATTTTTGTGAGACGAACTGCTATTGTGACGCAATATGCTGCCGTGCAGTTTACAATCATGAGTAATTATGAATACCAGGCTGTTGTGTCGGGCGACAATTCCTTACTCTTTCTCGAAATAACACAACAGTTTCTTTCACGTCCCCTTCGTATAGAAGTATTGAACTTACTACGCGACTACCGTAACTGGGGCCACTTAGACAATGAGAACCAATCACAAGCAACTTAGACAACGAGAACCAATCACATTGCAGACTTAGACAACGAGAACCAATCACATTGCAGACTTAGACAACGAGAACCAATCACACTGCAAAATGAAAACAAAGCATTACAACTCCAATTATTTGAGTCAATCAGTGTCAAGTACTCGATATAGCATTTCAACATTGCTTGAAGTTTTCGTTCTGCAATACTTTGTCTTCGTTCCTCAATTTGATTGGTTCTCGTTATCTACGTGGCCTCGGTTACAATAGTCGCACATTACAAGTAGTGGACGTCGGGTACTGAAACTGGAGACAATTTACAGTGTGCGCAGATGTTAAACCACGAACGACAACACGAGGTTAAAACAGATTTCGTATGAGTGGGAAAGATATATAGCAAGTCAGTAGCTGTACCGTATAGGAACTTAGCTTTAACTGTAACAAAGTAACTAGATTGGATTATACGGAAAGAAATAGTAGGGAATTGTACCACTCATTAAGAAACCGCTGAGGCGTCATGGCGCCCGCGTGCGATGATAATCCACCGTACCGAAAAATATGGCGGCTTGTACCTTTACCCACAATCCTTTGCGCGCGAAAATCTTTAAATCCGTTATAAAATCGCTATAGGAAGGTTTTTAAGTAATGGTCCGCGTAAGAACTAGGCAAAGAACAATAGGCTTGCGGCAATGAGCATATCCCACATACGATTTTGCTTGAATATGCCTTAAGTGCTGTATGAGATGTCCACAATAGAAATTACACCCATAAAATAAACTATTTGTTATGCTCTTGGCCATTTTTGCTGTGAAAACTCAAAGCAACTACCGTCCAGCCAATCGGAAATGGAGAAAACAAAAGATTTTTCAATCGCAAATTTGAGAACTTTCCCCACATACGATATTCTTCGAAATTAAAACATAGTTACTTTGATCAAAAATAGATTAAAACCTCCAAAATCATCGAACGAAAATGCGTTATTTCGATGGGTTTCTATTGAATTTATGGGTATCAACCAATGAAATTACGAGAAAGAAGAATAGAAAGTTAGCACCTTTCTACATTCCTTGCCGTTGGACTGCCTAGTTCTTAGCTGGACTATTACTTAATCTTAAAAACAAGCCAGTACAAGTGCTGTTGCCAATACACTGTCATTTAAAAAAATAGAGGTTTTCTACGTGTTTTTTTTACTGTGCTAGGTTCGCAAGGGATTGTGGGCAAATGGGCAGCCGCCATATTTTTCCTAACGGTGGATTATGTCCGCCTCCTACGTAAAATGCTTAAGCTTTCTATCGGTTGCCACTTACCACTCTCTTGGCCTCACATATCACATTGACGTCACTACAACGAACGTGAACTTGAGGTGGAGCCTGGTCATCAACCACTGGAGCACCTGGACATATGATACCATTCCTCACTGTTCATCTTATCAAACCGTAAACTAAGGGAGCAGGTGAAAACACATGCCCTCTAGAGGGACCCATTTTGGGGCAGGGGGTGGGAGCTGCTGCCAGCCATCTCCACTGGAGAAGAAACTTTGTGAATTTGTTTTTTAAATATCTCCGAAACTAAAAGGCATAATCTAGAAACGAATGCACTTCATGTTTTGTCTTATGCTCTCATTTATTTGCTGTATTAAAATAAACACTAGCCATCTCCCAAGAATGGAAATAGGTGGTCAAAAATGGGGGATGGGGTGATACCCTGCGCTGACAGCTGTGTCTGGTGAAAAAATGGGTCCCTATCTGGGGCATGTGTTTTGACCTGTTCCCTAATAATACAGCGCCTTACATATTTACACAACCCAGAGTTTTGGCTTCCACCAATGAAACGTGCCTTCGAGCTCTGCGTGGATTCTCATTGGATAATTAACAATTAGACCCGCAGGCCGAATGGGCTACGAGTCAATAGCCCATGAGGCGCAGCCGAATGGGCTATTTAACTCATAGCCCATGAGGGCGAGAGGTCTAATTGTTTTGGTATAAACTAACTAGTTGGACAGTAGAAAATAATAGAAAGAAACAAATTGAAGTTGAAAAAACGTTATTGTTTCGTGAAAATGCGTGCGGTTTTTCTCTACCATGGGCTATCACAAATAGCCCTATAGTAGAGCAGCCAATCAGAATGCAGGATTTGTAATAGTCCACTAGTTGGTTTATACTAAAACGTAGTGTCACATTGCAGATTTGTTTGACAATTGAAGGGTTTAGTCCCCAAAGTTATCAATAGCCCACAACTTCGTTCCCAGGGGTCGTATCGCGCCAAATCTAAGATGGCGTACAAAGAACCCCTGGTACAGGCTGGTCATGTGACCCAAAAATTCGGCCGCTGATTGGCTAGACTTTCCGCGCGCACTGATTGGAGAATTTCGAATAGCGCATGCATTTTTTTTTTCAAAAATAAACTGTTGATATACATTTGTTGATGTCGTTCAAATTCGTTGAAAACAAATGAAAATCTATAAGTACGTTTTCGCCTTATCAATACTCGGTTCAAAGCTCAATAAAAGGCGTATCAAAGGCTATACACATGACAGAATACAGTTAAAGGGATACCCGAGTGAAAAAAACATTTGGGTTCAAAATCATCTTTCCGAACAAAAGGTTTCATTTTCCTGGGATTGATCAACATGGCCATCGCGTGAATATTAAGGTGTAATATATATCACACCAGTGAATAGTGCTTTTCGTGCGCTCTGATTGGCTACTCAAACATGGGATATCCTTTGCTATTCACTTCCAAGAGAAGCAGCGATCACCTCGCGCGAGATTTTTTCCATTTGGCAGAAAATAAAATAACTATTTGGTGCTGGCTATTCACCTGTGTGGTATATACTAAAACAATTATTCACCTCGGTGTCGGTGAATAGTGGTGGATATTTACCTTGTTAACTATTAACCTTATTCCTATCTCGTGCCTGCTAATTAATAAGTCTGGTAACAATGGTATAGAGCGGATTTCAATTGAGTGTCGTTAGTGTTTTGGTTTTGCGTATACTAAGCTCTCCTATTGGCTGAGAAAGTAAACCAACCAATCAAAATCCAAAGTAAAACCAAACGCAAATTGCTTTTGGTTTTGCTATGGTTTGTCATTGGCTCACAGGGAAGCCATTTATGAGTTACTTGTGATTACTCGCTCCTATGATTGGCTGGCTGTGGGTAATTTGCGTTTGGTTTCACTACACTCAACTGAAAACCGCTCTAAGAGGGAGGCCAGTTATCCCAGAGGTTGCAAATTTGGAGTAGGTCAGAAATGTCACAGTAGGAAACTTAAAGTGCCTATCACCCTTTTGCAATTTTGATAGCTTATGAACCTCCGAAAAGTTTTGAGTACTTCTGTAAAGAAAGTTTTGGTTTGAAGTGAATACTTTATGTTCTACGCTTGTTTGAAATCGTGTAAATGTGACCTTTCCTGACCCATGACCGCGTAAGTAAAAGCCTGGGTCGAAACCTGGGTAGACGTCATCTTGACGTCATATAATTAATTCGGCTTTGCAATCATTCGAAGAAATACTTAACATGTTGACTAAAATGACATTTTCCTTTACTAACAACTCGAAAACTGTGTATATTTTCTATGCATCGATGTTGTTGTGATAAAAAGGCGCCATGGAGAATAATGCATTAATGAGATGACGTCTACCCAGGTTTCGACCCAGGCTTTTACTTACGCGGTCATGGGTCAGGAAAGGTCACATTTACACGATTTCAAACAAGCGTAGAACATAAAGTATTCACTTTAAACCAATTTTTTCTTCACAGAAGTACTCAAAACCTTTCGGAGGTTCATAAGCTATCAAAATTGCAAAAGGGTGATAAACACTTTAAGGTCGGCACACACGAAGCGACAAGTCCCAGGGATAAGTCCCAGGGATAAGTCCCTGGGATCAACTCCCTGGGATTTGTCCCCTCGTCTCAACTAGGAAAAATGTTGTCCCCTTCAAATCAAACTGGTTTGAATTGAGGGGACAAGTCCCGGGGACAAAATGTACATGATTGTCCTCTCGTGTGAACTGTTCATGCAACATGTCTCTGGGACAAAATGAAAATAAACCAATCGTAAAGCGTCATTTTACTTTCCCACAAGCCCTTACGAAATCTATTTCAAGATAGCGTCTGCTAAAATAACAATGTCCCTGCAACACGTCCTCTCGTCTGAACACAACAAGTGATTTGTCCCCGGGACATGTCCCTGGGACTTGTCCCTTCGTGTGTGCCGAGCTTTAGAGTCATAAGGAATTACCGTTATCTTCCGCCATCGACAGTATTTTTTTCTATTCCAGTGACAAGCTGGGATAGCTAGTCTCGCTTTGACGCCTTTATGAATAAGATCAATACATGATTTCTACGTATGGCTTGAACTGCTCTTTTTAATTGTTCTGCAAGGTGAGTCATAAAATACGATAAACAAAGGCGATATACGTATCTAACCTGGTAGAGAGTGCCATGGCGGTAGTCGTATGGATTTCTTGAGAAAGGACTGTTCGGGATGATAGAACCGAAATGTCTGGTCTATCATATGAGGGCGTGGCTCCACGTGCAGGTTTAGTATGGCGATGGGGCGGTTGTCCTTCATCACGAGTGATACCTGGTTAAACATCATTTGATAAAAGCTAGACTCTTATTTAACAAAACGTCTTACATACATATACACCAAGCAATATTACAAATATACCTAATACTTATTATACAGACACTTATTATAAATTTTATACAGACACTGAAAACATCGATATAAATAAAGGACATACGTTACTTGCAGTGTTCTCTGGTGACCATAATTTATTTTAACTGTCGTAACTAATTAACCGTGACTTTCAAATTAGAAAGGGAGCTAGTTTTCCCCCACTTTTTTAAATGAATGGCAATTTTCCCATTTTTCTCTGCTATGGATTTTTCAACGTCATGATAATATTTCATTATTTTAATAATATATAGCAGGAGCTTGTAGACATAAAGAATAAAATTAACTAGAGTAATATCCTGCCCTTGATCCATATCTAATATTATAATGCCAGCATTTAAGGTCGCTACACACGAAGGCTGGGACTTGTCCCCTCGTCTGAACTAGGAAAAACATTGTCACGGAACAATGACAAGATTTTTCCTAGTTCACACGAGTGGACTTGTCCATGGGACTTGTCCCTTCGTATGTGCCGATCTTTAAGGGTGGTAGTATTATATTACTACTAAAAAAAAGGTAGACTTAATCAATAAGATTTTCAGGCATTTTCTTGAAAACTGAATATTCATTTTCTTAGGTTTACTGGAATTTTCAAAGATTTAAAGGGAACTGAGCCGAAAAAATGACTGTTTTACTTCACAGCTTACTCTGACTTTCCGCGGTTGAAGCTTATTGTCGTCGACACTTGCAAATTTTCGATAGGTTAGTGTGTCTTGTCTGAGAGGATGCGATGGGCCCTGCGAAAGAATAACAAAACGAATGGAATCAATGAAAAAGTAAACAAGGAGCCGACAGTTCCGAGACAAACACACTCTATTTGTCGTTATTGTTCGTCTTCCGCTCTCAGTGGGCACTATTATACAAATAGTGTGTCCGTCGGGGAACTATCGGTTGATGTTCTTAAAACAAATATAAGCCCGAGAACGAAGTTCGAGGGCTTATATGCTAGTTTTAAGAACATCAAATTTCCAAGGGAAACTATCAGCCTATAGTTCTGAGACAAACACAGTCTATTTGTCGTTATTGTTCATCATAAAATTGTCTTCCGCTCTTAGCGGGCACTGTCGCCTGATAGTTTGCATCCGCGGAGGACAACTATCACGTCACGTGATCGATTTTGGCCAATGAATGCGCGGCAAAATTTTGTGGTGAACTACAACGCCTGATAGTTTGCATCCGCGGATGACAACTATCACGTCACGTGATCGATTTTGGCCAATGGGCGAGCGCCAAAATTTTATGGTGAACTACGACGCCTGATAGTTTGCATCCGCGGACGACAATTATCACGTTACGTGATCGCTTTTAGCCAATGAATGCGCGGCAAAATTTTGTGGTGAACTATAAAAATACAATAACTTATTTGTGGCGTCGAAATATGCCCTGATATTTCGTGCGCGGATCGGATCAGATAATGTCCAATGACAAATATCAGGACATATTTCGACGCCACAATGTACGTTGTTGTTGTTATCCTCCTTCAAATATTTTCTTTGACGCGCGCTTATACGCTCACAAGGGGTGACGCATTCTACCAATCACGCACGAGAATTGCAAGAATTGTTTTCTTTGCAATAGCTAAAATAATTACATGTTTACATAATGAGGGTGGGAAAGTGCGAGTGATCAGTGATAAGATAGTTATTCCAATCATTGACTGTAAATAGAGTATTTATAGATAACCTTGACAAATTTTAAACTTAGTTTTACATATTTATATATATACACATATGGGAGGTAATTAGCCCTTGCAGGAACCATTGTGTTATTTTAATCATTTTATCTCAAACTACCATTATGTAAGATTTTATTCTGTTTAACACTAAATCGTGCTATATTATGCTGATCGTATTATATTTCTTACTCATATATTTGTAAATGTTAATAGCGTTCCTAGATATATATTAGGTGTATTTTAACTAGTGTCCCCGATTAGTAGACTACTTGTGGTCGGCTATAAGATTGACACGTTAATAAAGTTATTATTATTATTATTATTATTATTGATGGGTTAAAAAATAGGGATATTTACTGACGAATAAAGTGTTTAACAAACAGAACAGGGTTTGCTGTGTTCTGTACTCTGATAAAACCACGACTGGAGCTGTAGAACATGAAAAACGGTAAAGAAATTAGGCCCACAGACATCATTGTGACGTAGTCTATTACCTACGTCGGCGTCACACCGCGGCAAAACGGTATGCTCCGCTGGCCAAAAGAACGAAGGCTCTGCTATCAGATACAAACTACCGAGGGTTTCAATTTTTTTAGTAAATAATTTTATAACTTAGTAAACTCACAGTGAATTACAAATTTAGAAAACTTCAACCTGTTAAAGTCTTAGACTTAGCTTTTAAGTAGTTTTCTTGATTTTTTGACAAAACAGTTCACAAATGGATACTTTTAAGCAGAAATTTTAAAATCACGGGTATGTGCCTGTTGTTTCATTTCAGTTTTCGCGGGAAACTGAGGGCGGCCGCGCGCCGACAAGAAATAGCAAATACGCATGCGCGTAACGTTTTGCCGCGGTGTGCGTCGGCGTAGTCTATTAGCTCCTTGTCAATCTCATCGTGAAAAACCCGCCAAAATTCAGTTCAAAACTTCACATTTCCTCCATTTTGATTTTCAAATAATTTTAATAGAAATATAGATACGATGTATTTTCTACACCCTCACAAAGTCATAGCTTTTGACCAATCAGAAAACGAGTCAGTGAAATATGACGTTATTTCCTTGATCTACACCCTCGCAAAGTTATAGCTTTTACCAATCAGAAAACGCGTCAGTGAAATATGACGTTATTTCCTTGATCTACACCCTCGCAAAGTTATAGCTTTTACCAATCAGAAAACGAGTCAGTGAAATATGACGTTATTTCCTTGATCTACACCCTCGCAAAGTTATAGCTTTTACCAATCAGAAAACGCGTCAGTGAAATATGACGTTATTTCCTTGATCTACACCCTCGCAAAGTTATAGCTTTTACCAATCAGAAAACGCGTCAGTGAAATATGACGTTATTTCCTTGATCTACACCCTCGCAAAGTTATAGCTTTTACCAATCAGAAAACGCGTCAGTGAAATATGACGTTATTTCCTTGATCTACACCCTCGCAAAGTTATAGCTTTTACCAATCAGAAAACGAGTCAGTGAAATATGACGTTATTTCCTTGATCTACACCCTCGCAAAGTTATAGCTTTTACCAATCAGAAAACGCGTCAGTGAAATATGACGTTATTTCCTTGATCTACACCCTCGCAAAGTTATAGCTTTTACCAATCAGAAAACGCGTCAGTGAAATATGACGTTATTTCCTTGATCTACACCCTCGCAAAGTTATAGCTTTTACCAATCAGAAAACGCGTCAGTGAAATATGACGTTATTTCCTTGATCTACACCCTCGCAAAGTTATAGCTTTTACCAATCAGAAAACGAGTCAGTGAAATATGACGTTATTTCCTTGATCTACACCCTCGCAAAGTTATAGCTTTTACCAATCAGAAAACGCGTCAGTGAAATATGACGTTATTTCCTTGATCTACACCCTCGCAAAGTTATAGCTTTTACCAATCAGAAAACGCGTCAGTGAAATATGACGTTATTTCCTTGATCTACACCCTCGCAAAGTTATAGCTTTTACCAATCAGAAAACGAGTCAGTGAAATATGACGTTATTTCCTTGATCTACACCCTCGCAAAGTTATAGCTTTTACCAATCAGAAAACGCGTCAGTGAAATATGACGTTATTTCCTTGATCTACACCCTCGCAAAGTTATAGCTTTTACCAATCAGAAAACGCGTCAGTGAAATATGACGTTATTTCCTTGATCTACACCCTCGCAAAGTTATAGCTTTTACCAATCAGAAAACGCGTCAGTGAAATATGACGTTATTTCCTTGATCTACACCCTCGCAAAGTTATAGCTTTTACCAATCAGAAAACGAGTCAGTGAAATATGACGTTATTTCCTTGATCTACACCCTCGCAAAGTTATAGCTTTTACCAATCAGAAAACGCGTCAGTGAAATATGACGTTATTTCCTTGATCTACACCCTCGCAAAGTTATAGCTTTTACCAATCAGAAAACGCGTCAGTGAAATATGACGTTATTTCCTTGATCTACACCCTCGCAAAGTTATAGCTTTTACCAATCAGAAAACGCGTCAGTGAAATATGACGTTATTTCCTTGATCTACACCCTCGCAAAGTTATAGCTTTTACCAATCAGAAAACGAGTCAGTGAAATATGACGTTATTTCCTTGATCTACACCCTCGCAAAGTTATAGCTTTTACCAATCAGAAAACGCGTCAGTGAAATATGACGTTATTTCCTTGATCTACACCCTCGCAAAGTTATAGCTTTTACCAATCAGAAAACGCGTCAGTGAAATATGACGTTATTTCCTTGATCTACACCCTCGCAAAGTTATAGCTTTTACCAATCAGAAAACGAGTCAGTGAAATATGACGTTATTTCCTTGATCTACACCCTCGCAAAGTTATAGCTTTTACCAATCAGAAAACGCGTCAGTGAAATATGACGTTATTTTCTTGATCTACACCCTCGCAAAGTTATAGCTTTTACCAATCAGAAAACGCGTCAGTGAAATATGACGTTATTTCCTTGATCTACACCCTCGCAAAGTTATAGCTTTTACCAATCAGAAAACGCGTCAGTGAAATATGACGTTATTTCCTTGATCTACACCCTCGCAAAGTTATAGCTTTTACCAATCAGAAAACGAGTCAGTGAAATATGACGTTATTTCCTTGATCTACACCCTCGCAAAGTTATAGCTTTTACCAATCAGAAAACGCGTCAGTGAAATATGACGTTATTTCCTTGATCTACACCCTCGCAAAGTTATAGCTTTTACCAATCAGAAAACGCGTCAGTGAAATATGACGTTATTTCCTTGATCTACACCCTCGCAAAGTTATAGCTTTTACCAATCAGAAAACGCGTCAGTGAAATATGACGTTATTTCCTTGATCTACACCCTCGCAAAGTTATAGCTTTTACCAATCAGAAAACGCGTCAGTGAAATATGACGTTATTTCCTTGATCTACACCCTCGCAAAGTTATAGCTTTTACCAATCAGAAAACGAGTCAGTGAAATATGACGTTATTTCCTTGATCTACACCCTCGCAAAGTTATAGCTTTTACCAATCAGAAAACGCGTCAGTGAAATATGACGTTATTTCCTTGATCTACACCCTCGCAAAGTTATAGCTTTTACCAATCAGAAAACGCGTCAGTGAAATATGACGTTATTTCCTTGATCTACACCCTCGCAAAGTTATAGCTTTTACCAATCAGAAAACGAGTCAGTGAAATATGACGTTATTTCCTTGATCTACACCCTCGCAAAGTTATAGCTTTTACCAATCAGAAAACGCGTCAGTGAAATATGACGTTATTTCCTTGATCTACACCCTCGCAAAGTTATAGCTTTTACCAATCAGAAAACGCGTCAGTGAAATATGACGTTATTTCCTTGATCTACACCCTCGCAAAGTTATAGCTTTTACCAATCAGAAAACGAGTCAGTGAAATATGACGTTATTTCCTTGATCTACACCCTCGCAAAGTTATAGCTTTTACCAATCAGAAAACGCGTCAGTGAAATATGACGTTATTTCCTTGATCTACACCCTCGCAAAGTTATAGCTTTTACCAATCAGAAAACGAGTCAGTGAAATATGACGTTATTTCCTTGATCTACACCCTCGCAAAGTTATAGCTTTTACCAATCAGAAAACGCGTCAGTGAAATATGACGTTATTTCCTTGATCTACACCCTCGCAAAGTTATAGCTTTTACCAATCAGAAAACGCGTCAGTGAAATATGACGTTATTTCCTTGATCTACACCCTCGCAAAGTTATAGCTTTTACCAATCAGAAAACGAGTCAGTGAAATATGACGTTATTTCCTTGATCTACACCCTCGCAAAGTTATAGCTTTTACCAATCAGAAAACGCGTCAGTGAAATATGACGTTATTTCCTTGATCTACACCCTCGCAAAGTTATAGCTTTTACCAATCAGAAAACGCGTCAGTGAAATATGACGTTATTTCCTTGATCTACACCCTCGCAAAGTTATAGCTTTTACCAATCAGAAAACGAGTCAGTGAAATATGACGTTATTTCCTTGATCTACACCCTCGCAAAGTTATAGCTTTTACCAATCAGAAAACGCGTCAGTGAAATATGACGTTATTTCCTTGATCTACACCCTCGCAAAGTTATAGCTTTTACCAATCAGAAAACGAGTCAGTGAAATATGACGTTATTTCCTTGATCTACACCCTCGCAAAGTTATAGCTTTTACCAATCAGAAAACGCGTCAGTGAAATATGACGTTATTTCCTTGATCTACACCCTCGCAAAGTTATAGCTTTGACCAATCAGAGTGCGCGTTAGTGAAATATGACGTCGTTTCATTGATCTACACCCTCGCAAAGTTATAGCTTTGACCAATCAGAGTGCGCGATAGTGAACTATGACGTCATTTCATTGGTCTACACCCTCGCAAAGTTATAGCTTTGACCAATCAGAGTGCGCGATAGTGAACTATGACGTCATTTCATTGATCTACACTCTCGCAAAGTTATAGCTTTGACCAATCAGAGTGCGCGTTAGTGAAATTTGACGTCATTTCATTGATCTACACCCTCGCAAAGTTATAGCTTGTGACCAATCAGAACGCACGTTAAGAAGTATATATATTGTTTAAAACAGGATAGTGCCGCCTTTACCTGCTCGGGAACACTGTGGTCGGCCCTAAACGTCTGGAACTTGAACGGGATGTGTACACTCTCTCGAGGACGCAGGAATATCTCAGGGAACGGAGTGTCTGCTGTGTTGAACATGTTTTCTTCTATGGCTGAATTAGAACATTCACAATAATTACTATTGATCACAGGAGCCCATAACCAGGAGCGTCCAAATCTCTGATATAGTTGGGCTATTTTATTGATGGTGTGCACGTTACGTCATAGCCGCCATGTTGGTGTACAGTTAACAATAGATTCTTCGTTAGCTTCTTTTGTTCTGTACACCAACATGGCCGCCATGCCCTTTGTCATTTGAATCTCTGGGGATTGAGTGCAAACCATCAACACATTAGCTGCGGTTACACTAGACCAGTTTTAATAGGTATATTGGAAATTTACCCGGGTAAATTCGTGTTTTCGTGTCTAACCGATTTCCCCAGGAGAAAACGTACCTAGGTATATTTCCATAGTTACGAAAGAAAGAAAAATGGAACTTTCCCTTGATAGAACCCCAGATAAGTCTTAAGGGTCTCTGCCGACCCCAGATAGTTCAGCCAATGAAATTTCGAGGATCTGACAGTACAATAGGCCTTCGCGCCACAAAGTTACTGGGGCGTGATATTCAACGGTCTTCATGTAACCGCTGTACCCAGGTAAATTCAAACCCCAGATGGATTTTATTGGGGCCAGTTTTACTGGGTAAACGACTTTATCTGGGGTAGTGAAACCGCAGCTATTATTTTCCCCGCCAATTAGTGGGTTGCACCAGTGGCGGAACAAATGATACCTCATTAGCTACTTTTGTTATACCAACAACATGGCTGGCATGCTTTTGTGATTTTATTCCCTTAAGAATGATTGCAACTCAAGAATAGCGGGAAACCGTTCTAAAAATAACCTAACTTGTGAAAACGGGCCTAGTATGCGGGATGGACGCTCCTGGTTATCAGGGCCTAGTATGCGGGATGGACGCTCTTGGTTATCAGGGCCTAGTATGCGGGATGGACGCTCCTGGTTAACAGGGCCTAGTATGCGGGATGGACGCTCCTGGTTATCAGGGCCTAGTATGCGGGATGGACGCTCCTAGTTATCAGGGCCTAGTATGCGGGATGGACGCTCCTGGTTATGGGTTGCTGTTGATCATCATCGTTATTATCATCCTCTATCCTCTCCGGTAAAATTATTTTAGTATATCACAACAACACCGATATATAGAGAATATACACAGTTATGTGAGTTGTTAGTAAAGAAAAAAGTCATTGCTAAGAAAAAAGTCAATGCTAAGTATTTACTCAAAATTATTGTAAAGTCAAATGAATTGGAAACGTCACCTCAGGAATCGATCTAGTTTTTTCTTTCGCGGTCATGGGTCAGGAAATGTCACATTTTCACCATTTCAAACAAGCACAGAACATAGAGTAGTCTCTGTAAACCAACAATTTCTTCGCAGTACTCAAAACTTTCAAAGATTCATAGCTACAAAAACTGCAAAAGGGGTTAGGTGTGCACTTTAACATTTTTTTAAATTTATTTCTGGAAGTGCGGCGCATAAGTCAAACTTGCGCGCGAGAAAACCAAATCAAATCAAATTTAGGAAAGAGGAAACACTTATGGCCAGCATTTTCTTTCATCTTATCGATTTCTTCCTCCGAAATTTGAGGGGGAAATCAGTTGGTAGCCGTTTTGAAAATTTAACACGAAGCAACATACAACAACTATTCCATAATTGAAGGTGACTAGGGGTGGACCAGTTTAACGAGCCGCGAACCATCTGGTGGCAGCACTTACCCGAGAAGGTCTCGGTGAACTTCTTAAAATGTCTCCACTCTCGCGTATCCGTGATCACCCTGAAGTTATGAAAAAAGTGAGTTACATTAGTTTGACATATCTACGGAAAAAGGGGAAAGAACTGAAATACATGTTGCAGAAACATTAATATTCCAACGTGGCGAACTTGAATAGTGTATTATTCTGCCTCGAGTATTGTCATTAATGAGGTATGGATGCGTAACTCCGACCGGAGCAGTTCTATCATGGAGACCCGACGGTGGGGATTCAATTGATAAGTGCATAAGTAATATTAAAGTTTATATTTCATGGCTAGATTAGGCCAATCGAAATGCAGGAAAGTTTCCGCCACCTCAATATCAGCCAATGAGAACTCAATAATTTTGAATACATAATTAGTCTGCAGTCTATCCTCCAGTAAGTTATTTTCTTTTCCTGATAAATCTTCCCGTAAATTTGTTATGATATGACAACAGGCTTGTTGTATACAAAATAATACAAATTTCTCGTGCAGAAATCGCCGGTATGCCATTATCCATAAAATAACCTGTAACTATGGTATGTTGTGCATGTTCTGCATTGTGGTATGGAATTTACCGAATAAGCCAAGTGTTTGGCATTATTCAAATTAACTAAGCCGTTTTGGAATGGGGTTAATACATTTTAACTGGTGTTTAATGTAGTTAAAATACTCACTTTCCATCTTAAAAAACAAAACAGCCCCATACAACAGTGTCATTTCAACCATACTGCCCACATTCCGCAAGCACTGCAAGACGTACGCTAGTTCCTTATCGTCACACTGGACGGATATGGTCTGCTCTGTATTGTATGGGTTTCTGGGAAACTCCCACCCCTCCCCCACACTTCACCCTGACCTTTAATGGTTAATCATTAATAAAACGATGCATATCCAAGGGAGGGGTGGGTGGGTAGTTTCCCAGAAACCGGGATTGAGCCAAATAACCAGTAACTATGGTATGTTGACAATTGTACATGTACTACATCGTGTCATTTCAACCATGCTGCCCACATGCCGTAAGCACTGCAAGACGTACGCTAGTTCCTTATCGTCACACTGGACGGATATGGTCTGCTCTGTATTGTATGGGTTTCTGGGAAACTCCCACCCCTCCCCCACACTTCACCCTGACCTTTAATGGTTAATCATTAATAAAACGATGCATATCCAAGGGAGGGGTGGGTGGGTAGTTTCCCAGAAACCGGGATTGAGCCAAATAACCAGTAACTATGGTATGTTGACAATTGTACATGTACTACATCGTGTCATTTCAACCATGCTGCCCACATGCCGTAAGCACTGCAAGACCTACGTTAGTTCCTTGTCGTCACACTGGATGGATATGGTCTGCTCTGTATTGTATGGGTTTCTGATAGCGAACTCGAAGAACTCTGCCATGCCAAATGACGGGTAAATTGTATGTGTTGTGGTAATGTTGGCAGACAGTAAGGACAGGATACCCTCGTGTTTGTTTTTGTCCCTTGAAGAAAAAGGTTAGAATTAGTCATTAGTAATGCGTGGAAGAGCGTCGCGCTGTCATGTCTCACAACTCGTGGAAAACGCCGAGCATTTGATCAGTCTCTCTAGTTCATAGCGATATTGCAGGGGGAAAACATCATAAAGTAGCATTAACAGCGACAGCAATAATAATAACAACGACAAGGGAAACAGCAACCATCAACAACAACGGCTAAGACAACAATGGCAGTAGCAACAACAGCAGCGACAACAACAACGGCAACGGCTAAAGTAACAAAGGCGGTAGCAACAGCAACAACAGAAATTAGCAACAGCAACAAGAACAGCAGCAGCAGATGCAGTTAACAATAGCAACAACGGTGAAACAACAATGGCAGTAGCAACAGCAATAAGAACAACAATGGCAGTAGCAACAGCAACAAGAACAGCAATTAACAACAGCAACAACAGATGCAGTTAACAGCGAAGCAACAATGGCAGTAGCAACAGCAACAAGAACAGCAATAACAGCAACAACAGATGCAGTTGACAACAACAACGGTGAAGCAACAATGGCAGTAGCAACAGCAACAAAAACAGCAATTAAGAACAGTAACAACAGATGCAGTTAACAACAGCAACGGTGAAGCAACAATGGCAGTAGCCAAAGCAACAACAAGAACAGCAATAACAACAGCAACAACAGATGCAGTTAACAACAGCGAAGCAACAATACCAGTAGCAACAGCAACAACAAGAACTGCAATTAACAACAGAAACAACAGATGCAGTTAACAACAGCAACGATGAAGCAACAATGGCAGCAGCCACAGTAACAACAAGAACAGCAATTAACAACAGCAGCAACAGATGCAGTTAACAACAGCAACGATGAGCAGCAATGGCAAGCAACAACAAGAACAGCAATAACAACAGCAACAACAGATACAGTTAACAGCGAAGCAACAATGGCAGTAGCAACAGCAACAACAAGAACAGCAACAACAGATGCAGTTAATAACAGCAACGGCGAGCAACAATGGCAGTAGCCAAAGCAACAACAAGAACAGCAATAAAAACAGCAACAACAGATGCAGTTAACAAACACAAACAACAGAAATTATCAACAGCAACAACAAGAACAGCACAAACAGCAACATAAAGATACGAGCAACTGGAAAAGTAACAGCAGCAATAATGGAAACAATAACAACAACAGAGCAATCTCTCAAAGGAAGTTAACTAAAGATTCCTACCTATACAATTGAATTGTCTTCAAGTCACGAGCTCTTTGTAACTTTTCTTCTTTCTGGATCTAAAACATTGCAACAAAACATGACCTCGATCAATCATAAAAAAGTAATATTTGACAGCACTATTAACAAGGTATCTAGATATGCCATTGTATCCAGTGCGCTAACTAGTGCTAGCCAGTTCACAACTCCATTCAGTACTATTGATGACATATATACATTATCTTAGGATTATTCTCATATATTTTTAATTGTACTTGTAGATTAGTTACATGTAAGGAATTTCGCGTAGTTCTTACAATGATACTATTGAACTTGCTCTAGAACCATTCTTCCATAGTTTCCCAAATTAATTAATGATGCTTTGTAGAATTATTGTAGTTTTTATTGTAGATACACGTACATTTTTGTAACGAGCCTTTTTAGGCTCAGTAATGTCACGTGGTTAACTAAAGCTTGTCTTATAGGTTTTAGGTTTATACTTCATGGTAGTATTCCGTTCCATATAGTCTCCCTGCATAATCATTTTCTCTACTGTTTTACAATATGGAACGGAACACTACCATGAAGTATATACCGGTTTTACACTCACAACCAATTCAGCCGTGTTGTTGTCTGCCCCCTTCGTCTGCCGTACAGCCTGCATACGCTCCAGTTTTCTACAGAAGAAACAGCAAACTACTGATAACGACCACTTCAGCACAGGTCACGAGGAAGACTTGCTACAATAGCTACGTCCTCGCAAAGCTGATAACGGTCGACATAGGGTCCTTACTAACATAGGGTTTGTACGAGGCACCATACATATTCTGGAATCAGAATAGATGGAAATAGTCTCTGGAAATCACTGGTTCAAGCACATTTTGCACGGTAAGCTACAAACTCTTGCTGTCATGTATTATTCCAGTGGCTGAAACATCCCAATAATAGCCATTTCGGAGTTGAGGAAGGGACTGGCATCGAGTGTCAAAAATTAATCTGATTAAGAAATGAACCCAATTACAAGAAATATCACAATAAAATTAGTAAGTTTACAGAGTTTAAGGAAGATTGGTTTGATAATAAAAATGTGGCGAGCTTTGAAAAAACGCAAAAATAAGAGAGGGACACCGTCCCCCTAAAAAGCCAACATTCTCTCTTGTTTTTGCGATGTTTGAAAGCTTACTAGTCAGTTCGTATTTATCCAAACATTCTCAAACTCGGTAAACTTACTCATTTTAGTGTGGTCTTTCTTGTGGTGGGGTTCACTTCTTAATCAGATTAAGTTTTGACACTCGGTCCCAGTCCCCTCCTGAACTCCGAAATGGCTAATAAGCCACGTGTAGTGTTCATTCAACGCATCCTCGCTGTATAATTATTTATAGTCAGTAATGGCAAACACGCTTGAAATACCGATTATTGGTAATTCTACGACAAATACTAAACCGAACCACAAACCTAACCATCGGACGAGTTCACGGGTAAACGACGGGTTCTCGCTCACCTAGAGCTAGGGTTCACAGGTAAACAATAAGAGAAAGTAAACGAGAGAACATTATTTTTTGAGCGCTCCTCGAACTCGTAACCTTTGCGTGTAGTGCTTGGTAGTACATACGTCATGACCACTACACTTAGCGCGTCCAGCGCCGTTCGGAATTGGACAATTGTTTATCATTAGCCTTGACTGGTTTTAAGAATGTCATTCTAGAATTAGCGATTATTGATAATTGAAGAGCAATAGCCAATTACTGATTATTGGTAATTCTAGAGCGAGGATATGTTGGTTCATTCGGTGTGTATTCTTATTCCGGAATACGGACCATCGAACGCACCCTTAGTCTCACACACGTAGTTAACGGTTAGAGGATGAAAAAAAGGAAATAAACAACAATAACCTGTGACCCACATCTCTCCAATTTTCAGAATTTACAGCATTTTACGGCAAGAGAAGATTGCGTGGGATGCATCACAGACGCCGTAGCACCTCGCCACAGCTTTGATCTCACATTAATTACTAACGCGTGATCTGATTGGTCGAAGGTCATGACTGTGTGTGTACATCACGCACGTGACGTCATTAGCTTACTAACGCGCGCTTTGATTGGTTTCTGAGATAGTAGATCACGGAAATGACGTCATATCCTTGTTTTTAATGATTCAAAAACAAAATTGAGGAATTGTTTGAACTGGACTGGCGATGTATTTATTTTTCAAGATAAAATCGATAGAGAACTAAAAGACTTTGTTGACAACGATCCAATACTGTCTTAGGGCGATAGAAGAGGAGAAAATCAGTTACATAAGCAAGTAAAACTGGATTTGTTGTGGTGTGTAGGACTGACATAAACTGTAGAAACTGTAGAACATTGAACACGCTACAGTAATTACTCGCCGCTGATTCCTGTATTCTTTATTTCATGTTCTACAGTTCCAGTCATGTTTTGTTTTGTCAGAGTACAGAACACAGCAAACCCTGTTCTATTTGTTGAACAGACAGTGATAGGAGAGCTGTATATTTAACAATTAGACTGCGGCGAGGCCGGAAGAAGTAAGAAAGGCCCGAAGAAGTCAAATAGAGAAGAAGGAGATGAGAGAGAAGAAGGGGAAGAGAGAGAAGAAAGAGAAGAGAGAGAACAAAGAGAAGAGAGAAAAGAAAGAGAAGAGAGAGAAGAAAGAGAAGAAAGGGAAGAAAGAAGAGTCTCTGGTCAAATCCATTGAGAATCTCACTTCCATGTAGAAGCTAGGTTCAGAATTTGAACCTCGTCTCCGATTGGCTCATCTACTCATTACCAGGCGCGACCGTGAGTGCTTGATACAACAGAAATTGTCATTGGCCTACAACTTCAATCCGGTTTTATGACAACTGTATGTGGTTTTACTTCCAACCGCGACTAGCGAAGGAGATGCACAAAGTGAAAATCAAGAGTTTTTGAGTATTTTTGGGGACGCTGTACAAAACAAGAGGAGACACTGTACGAGTTTATAAAACGTAAAGACGTCTTCGCTGTGCTTCCGACTGGATGCGGCAAGTCGCTGATATTTCAAGTCGTCCCTTAAGTTTGTTCTTACCTTAACGACCAAAAACGGTCTACAGCACGAGGCACTTTCTTCACTGGAGTAGCCATATAAATAACATGAACATACAGTTGTCATTTCATGCTTCACAGCGCCACGTGCAATTGTTCGTGTGTGAAATCAAAACATTGGTCGTCACAGTGGCATCGTAACCGGTTTGACTCGCCTCGATTTCAAACTAAACGCATGGAAGTGAGATTATCAACGGATTTGACCAGAGGTTCTCTCTCCCTCTCGTCGCTTCGCTCCTTATCCTCTTAGAACCTCTGACACCCAGGGTAGCGGCGAGTTCGAGGTTTCTATCAGCTGTCAAGTTCGATAGAAACGAAGAACGAGAAGTCTAATTGTTTTAGCATAACCAGGCTACGGTTCTTTCCAACAATTTAACTGTCGGTTTATATAGAGAAAAACCTACGAAATACGTTGGAAAATAAGCATTTTCTAGTTGATTTTCTCTGCGCATGCTCGTTCTTCGAAATCCGCTGTACAGAAAAAGATAACCCTTGTACTTTTACCCACAATTCTTTGCGCACGAAAATCCTTAAATCCCTTATAAAATCGCGGTAGAGAGGTTTGAAATGTTATTAACAAGCCAGCACAAGTGATGTTGCTAATACACTGTTATTGAAAAGAATAGAGGATTTCTACGCGTTATTTGGACTGTGTCAGGTTCGTAAGGGCTTGTGGTCAAATGTACAGCCGCCATTTTTTCTGCACGGTGAATTGTTGTCCAGCGTAGCCAATCAGATTGCATGTTTGCCAGTATCGATGGCTTGGTTACGCTTAAAATGCCACTACGATCAAATTTTGACATATCAATGTTTTTGCATATTCATAAAGTAGAGTTGATATATTATTACCAGTTCAAATCGTTTTTCGATACGACGACAGGAAGTCTTATTTTTGAACTCCGAATATTGAATCTAAACGTCCGCCATTATTGGAGTCCGTTCCCTTTGTTCAGCTTTATACAAAGGGTTATTTCAGCGGAAGTGATGTCATACACTCCACGCTCGCCTGCATAACACAACGCCTTGAAGGCATATTTCTACTAAAAACGTCTTCACGCACACAAGAAGAAAGTTATATTTATCTTTGTGAGGTTGGCTACTTTTGTATGCACACTATTTCGCGCGACGTGGTTGTCGTGTATGACATCACTTCCGCTGAATAACAAGAACGGCTTCCAGTAATGGCGGACAGGATTTTACCGGTAAACTCTCCTAAAATTTTGAGGTTTAACTACTTTTGTATGCACACTATTTCGCGCGACGTGGTTGTCGTGTTGAGTGTATGACATAACTTCCGTTGGATAATGAGAACGGCTTCCAGTAATGGCGGACAGGATTTTACCGGTAAACTCTCCTAAAAATTTCTGATTTAACTTGCCCATTTGGGAATATTTTTACTATTTCGGATATTTCTAACACTGATTCACCTACTGACACTGAGAGATGGTATTCGAGTTTCTGTGTTCACCTTTTCCTTATAACATCAGCCTGACTGACAGGTTTGTCCCCTTTGTTGACTTTCTCTTGACGGCTGAACAGCACCGTGGCCAGCTCACCGTCGCATTCCGCTACAGCCTTAGCCTTGCTCTTCATGTCCTTGCCAACTGAAAAGAAAAGCAGAAGTATGAAATAATCAGTGAATGACAAAATCAATGTCTAAATTCCTTCAGCAGAAACCAAGTACTACTGCATTCAGCAACAACGAAGTACTATCGCATTCAGCAACAACCAAGTACTACTGCATTCAGCAAAAACCAAGTACTACTGCATTACGCAAAACCAAGCACTACTGCATTCAGCAGCAACCAAGTACTACTGCATTCAGCAGCAACCAAGTACCACTGCATTCAGCAGCAACAAAGTACTACTGCATTCAGCAGCAACAAAGTACTACTGCATTCAGCAGCAACAAAGTACTACTGTATTCAGCAGCAACCAAGTACTACTGCATTCAGCAGCAACCAAGTACTGTATTCAGCAGCAACCAAGTACTACTGCATTCAGCAGCAACCAAGTACTGTATTCAGCAGCAACAAAGTACTACTGCATTCAGCAGCAACCAAGTACTACTGTATTCAGCAGCAACCAAGTACTACTGCATTCAGCAGCAACCAAGTACTACTGCATTCAGCAGCAACCAAGTACTACTGCATTAATGATAAATACCTCTTATTAAACGAAAGCACAGTACGGCCTGAGTTTTTCCTGATTTATGGCCATAAAAAAAGAAGGAGGAAAACGAGGAACTACAACTTACTGTACCGACGGGCCTCATGCTCATTTAATTGGCCACGGGGAGATACGGATTTTATCTTCGAGTGTTGGTGACATATCTTACGAGTGAGCGCAGCGAACGAGTAAGATATTTCATCAACACGGGGAAGATAACATACATGTATTGTTCTGTTTAATATACGATTGTCAATTAAATACTAGTTTTCATTTCTTCCTAAAAAGGCTAGAAATTTTAAAAACCAGTCATATTTTCAAAAGTGATATCTTCACGTCTGAAGATATCACTTTTTAGAAAGAAATATACACTGGTATTTGAGCGATAATTATATATTAAGAGGCATTTATATAGAGGTAATTAGTCGGCTAAGCATCTAATACGGCTGTGTATTTGTACAAGTTATGCGTATTTTGGCGAGCTTTTAGCTGTTTATTATATAAATTCTGCCAAGAAATGACATTTTCTTTCCATAATAACTAGAAAACTTGCAGACGTACTCGAGAAATGGTGATGGAAGCCATTTGAATTGTATAATAATTAGAGTTACTGCGTAACAACTGTAATCGTGGCCACTTAGACAACGAGAACCAATCACAGGGCCCACTTAGACAACGACAATCAATCACAGGGACAACCAATCACAGGGCCACTTAGACAACGACAACCAATCACAGGGCCACTTAGACAACGAGAACCAATCAAAGGGCCACTTAGACAACGATAACCAATCACAGGGCCACTTAGACAACGAGAACCAATCAAAGGGCCACTTAGACAACGATAACCAATCACAGGGCCACTTAGACAACGAGAACCAATCAAAGGGCCACTTAGACAACGACAACCAATCACAGGGTCACTTAGACAACGACAACCAATCACAGGGCCACTTAGACAACGACAACCAATCACAGGGCCACTTAGACAACGACAACCAATCACAGGGCCACTTAGACAACGACAACCAATCACAGGGCCACTTAGACAACGACAACCAATCACATTGCAGAATGAAAACAAAACAGTCAAACTTACGGCTATTTGAGTTCAAGACAATAGCATTTCAACTTGCGTGCGCTTCGATCCAGTAAAAGGAAAAACAGTCCAATTCGTAGTTCTTGAAAGGTAGCCAAGCCTTAGCCTCGCATGGAGGCTGGAGTTGACCCTGCACTGATACAAACACTCTTTCTATGAATATGGATAGATTGTGATTACCATGCTAACTAGATACAAGCCATGGAGGATGGAGTTGACCCTACACTGATACAAACCCTCTTTCTATGAATATGGATAGATTGTGATTATCATGCTAACTAGATACAAGCCATGGAGGCTGGAGTTGACCTTGCACTGATACAAACCCTCTTTCTATGAATATGGATAGATTGTGATTATCATGCTAACAAGATACAAGCCATAGAGGCTGGAAGTTGACCCTGCACTGATACAAAACCTCTTTCTATGAATATGGATAGATTGTGATTATCATGCTAACTATATACAGCCATGGAGGCTGGAAGTTGACCCTGCACTGATACAAAACCTCTTTCTATGAATATGGATAGATTGTGATTATCATGCTAACTATATACAAGCCATGGAGGCTGGAAGTTGACCCTGCACTGATACAAACCCTCTTTCTATGAATATGAATAGATACAAGGCTCTAACTAAGCTGTCTCGACTCCAGTCTCGATGTCACCAAAGCCAAAGCCATGGTTACCTTTCAAAATGGCGGTCAAGAACTACGATTGGACTATTATGCTGTACAGATGAGTGTAACTTCGCTGAAAAGTGCTGGGATTGTGGATGATTTTTTTAATCATTAAAATCGATTCTACATCAAGTAAATAGTTGAACAGTAAACTATTTCTTAATATGAGTGTTGCGTCTATGAGTTATAAAGGTTTATATTTTGAATATACTAATGACATGACGTCAAACAGGAAATTTACTATCATTCAATCTCATTCTCCTTGTGAACAAAACTTACTTCTGATTTAGACAAAATATTCGGTAGAATCGCATAGCCAAAGCTGAATCGCACGGTGCATTTCCGAAATCAGACGCTGATTGGCTGATACGGAGTGGTGATTCAGAGTGGAATCACCACTGTAGACAACGCGCGCTATTTATAACTTAGCAAAATATCAACAAAAGTACTAAATCTTCAAGTAATTCATCGGACTATGCGATTCAAGGAAAATCACATGCCTGACTCGGTAATTCCACGTTAAATTGCACTCGAAAAACCGATATCGGATTTCTCGTGCAATTTAACGTGGAATTACCGAGTCAGGCATGTGATTTTCCTATAAAATCACTGATATAAGCTTCAAATATAACCTAGATGTTTATAAAAGGTTTTTGTATAAAAAAACATTTCCCTGTTTGACGTCACGTCATTAGCTAGCCTGAGAAGACAGCCGCAATTGGACCGAGCGGAAATTGCGGCTGTTTTGCCAGGATAACGAGCTACCGACACACGCTAAATATGCTTGAATTCCATGGTTGTTCATGACCGTAATCCACCGCCAAGCAAATGAGCAGCCTCGGTAGTCATATACCTTGAAAAGAACTCGGCGGTTGTTCGCATTCGGCTTCTGAGCTTGCACTTAATTTATGCATCGTGAAACGGCTATCTGCTACGTCATCAGTATGGAATTTTCCGGCTCATTGCTCAGACGTCTCTTTCGCGGGGGACGCAGTGGGGAGCGATAAGAGTCGGCTGTCTTCTCAGACTAATCATTAGCATATTCGAAATATAAACCATTTTAACGCAACACTCAAATCAAGAAATATTACACTATTCAACTATTTACTTGAAGTAGAATTGATTTTAATGATAAACAATTTGGGCTCATATGCACTTCAAGTTCCTTTAAGTACTCTGAGAAGGGTCCCAGAGGACGTAATATTGCATGACCGCTTGAATTGTGGATGATGAATAGGTGCTTTGATCTAATAGCTTTGTAGCTATTTTACCAATGAAAATAGCTTTTTCTTATTTGTAAGTACGTACCGGTAGGAGCGAGGCCGTTCATTGATCCAAGGATGGTCTCAGACATGATCACATGGGAGCGTTTCTTGGGGACGGTACCTAAGACGACATGAATGACATACGCTTAACACATACATCACACTGGCTGCTGCGTCACTTTCGTTGACTTAAGGTTATCGTATACCTTCAGGGTACTGTTCCGGATAAAATTAAGAAGCGTCTCGAATATTCGTCGTATTTAGATAAATTATACCTCATTTTAAAGCTTATAAAATTGGCTACAACGATATATCTAAGGTTTGTAATTTTGATAAAGGTGCGATTTTAAAATAAACTTCTTTTCCGAACAAGCGAGTTGGTTTCCAAAAGCTCCAACTCCACGGCAATTTAATGAATTTAAGATCGGTTTGCTTTTCTGGACTCCCACAGACCTTGTTTACGAAACTGTGTCGGCGATTGTGGAAATTCGAAGCCGTTCTGAAGATATTTTGGTCTTCGTGAAACTGCTAACGCACAATCCAAGTATAGTTGCGAGAATCGCTCTCAGCGCCTCTCTTTTGAAAATTTAAAAAATCGCCGACACAATTTTTTAGCTGATATAATTGCGAACAATCTGTGAAAATTTGAAGTAATTCGCACAAATTCACGTCGAGTTGGAGCTTTTTTCAAACTATGTTTAGAACGAAAATAGAAAGTCAAGAAAACGCTCTGAAAAGTTTTAGCCGGCCGGCGAGACTGATTCTGGTGCCCCGCCTCTTTCACAGCAATCAAACACCTTCTATAAAAAGCAGCCAATGATGTTCAACCAGTGACTGGGAAATGTCACAGTCAAAACTGGCTTCCCACCAGCAGCATGAAAGCAACACAATCAAAGGTATTCGCGCTCAGTTGAGTTTCGCGTTTTCAATCACTCTTCATTATGGGCAAAACCAAGAATAAACCGGTCAAACGCCAGAATAAGGCAATTGAAACGGCAAAGGATAAACCAGCTAAAGACAAGAAGAAGGCAAAACCAAAGCACAATGAAAGCAGACCAAACGGACGCGGAAGACGAAAGAAAAGCACGAGGACAGATAAATTACCCGAAGAATCAGCTCGTGAATATATGCTCCGGAAAATGTCAGAGATTGGGCATGTTGTTGTAGAAATACTTAAGAGGAATCAAGTGGCCTATAAATGTACAACAAAATAGTTTAGCCACTGGTAATAAGAATATATAATTTCGAACATTTCTTCGATTTGTTCCTCTTTCTTGAACTCCAAGGACCAGATACTTGTTTTGAAGAAGACATCTACGGATAATTTTAGCGAATACGCTTCAAATTTACGATGACATATTTATGTGAGAAACGATTCGATACAACGCTGACAAGCCACAGAGCGAACTCCGAACTGAACAGTAAACAACTACTCCCGCGCTTAGCTACGGTTGAATGCTCATGACGATTGATGTGGTGTATGAGCTGTCAATCAAAATATGTAACGCAATCTTCGGTAAAATGTTTCTTTTTGATATTTCTCCGTCTAGATAAAAGAAATTTCAACCATTTTTTTTTTCTGTTGGATACTTAACACTCTAAACTTTGTTTTTACGTGAATTTTTTTTTTTGGAAAATTCGGCTCTGAAGCTATACGATAACCTTAACCCTTTGACTTCCAGATTTGTATGGGCTCATTTGGTGAAATCCTGAGTGGTAACTCAACCCTCCCCCCTCAGTTCAAGTTTGGCTAGCCCGGGGTAGTTAAATACTGCTGACTTTTTAAGCCGAGGGCTCAAACTTTCCCCACAATGCCATTCGGGAAAATTCTACGCACTCGTCGATGGTAGGTATCGCTACTTTTGTAGGTTTACAATGAAATGTGCTCTAATTTTGGAGAAAAATGCCACTGTCAGAGAGCTAGAGGACATCATTAAGTCTAAGGACGGCTGAAAAGTACTTGGTTTGCTTCTAGTAGGCTTTGCGAGGGGATTTCACAGTGTTTTTCAGTTGTGTTTGTGCTTTCAGACACAGGAAAAAATATTCTATGAAATCCTTGAAATCCCGCAGTTGGCAGTCTTTTACCCCTGCTCAACCTATTAGGATGTGGTTTTGTCACTTGAAAGGAACGGCTTGAGTCCAAATAACCGCTCTTGGTCGTAGGGGTAAAAGACTTATAAAAGAAAACCTACAGGAGTCCCAAGATGGAAAACGCCTTATGGATTTTGTGTCCATTACCCAGCATGCAATTGGAGGTCGGTGCAGGAAAACGCGGTGAAGAAAAATGCAGCGTAAGAACGGCGTGGTTGACAGTCGCTTGGTGGGTTTTGTGACAAAAAAACCTGGTGATTGGAGAGATTAAAGAAGGTACTGTAACAACTGAGTGCTGATTTTGTGTTTGCTTTTGATTTCAAGTGCGAACAGGAAGGGATTTTTGAGTCGATTTTGAGAGCGTTGAAATTGGTGAAAATGAAAGGAACGAAACATGATCTCCAAAACAAATGCATTTTTCTCCAAGGTAGGGAGTCAACCGGTCGCTGTTTGTAGCTGTGGCTTTTAAGTAATCCATCCCTTGAAGTAACACCGCAACATCGTTTTTCTAGCATGTCTAGATTTGATACAATATTTTTTTCCAGTTACATGCTTCATGACCGCGCCTATACGCGCGGTCGGGAGTCAAAGGGTTAAAAGTCTTCACATTAAGGTTATCTTGTTAGTTCAACCAACACGGCCGTTACGTCTTTGAATGTCATATTTATCTCAGGAACTGACCACGAACTAAGAATACATAAAAACCTGTTATTATACATTCACAATCTCATTACAGATTGGCTGAAAAAAGTTCAAGAATTCTCAATGCCTGCGATATTATCTGCAGTTATGATGCAAAACTGCAGACCTTTTGCGTGTGACGTTTTATCAGAGGGAAACAAAATACAGTGCAAATGGCTACCGAAGAAAAGGACGAGTTTCTAACCCACCCGGAGAAAGAAATGTATCGAGGACAACACATATAACTCAAAAAGAACAACCTAACTAGCCAAGGCTTTATTCGATGATTGTCCGAGTGGAATAACTCGATGATTGTCCGAGTGGAATAACTTGATGACTGTCCGAGTGAAATAATTCGATGATTGTCCAAGTGGAATAACTCGATGATCGTCCGAATGGAATAATTCGATGATTGTCCGAGTGGAATAACTCGATGATTGTCCGAGTGGAATAACTCGATGATTGTCCGAGTGGAATAGTCCGATGATTCTCCGAGTGGAATAACTCGAGATCGGAAAACTTTAATATGTTTTGTTCGCCAGACTCGAAGCAACAAAGCGAAGATAAATTTGCGAAAACCGTCCTAGCTAACTCGAAAATATTACGTTGGAATTTGGTTTAGGACTACCAATGTCTTCCTTGGCTAAAAGGGAGTCTGAAGTAGTTCAAATGTGTCCAGCTCAGTGTTTGTGCCAAAGAATGAAGAGTTAGCGAAAATGTTGTCAAAAAAGAGGTGAAGAAAAAGTACGAAAATCAAGAGACAAGAGCGGAGTGTTTAGCACCTTCAGTGGGTCACCAATTACTTCCGTCTGTAATAGAAACAATTAGTTCAATATAATGAAACTAAATGTCAAGAGTACACCTGTATGTGGCGTACCGTAAGTCCATACTCGGGCCGCGTTTTTATCATCTCTATCAATGACCTCCCAATTATTCTGAAGATGTTGATTTTATCTTATTTGCCAATGATACTAATACATTTTTCCAACATGAGGACTCCGAGCTCCTAATTGATCGATTTAACAATGAGCTAAATAATGTTTCAAATTAGCTGATGGCATATAAATTATCTGTTAACATTAACAAAACTAAGCTCATGATATTTAGACCAAGACAGAAAAATCTAGGTCACTTAAGACCTCTCGTAATGGATGATAATACGATAGAACAAGTCGAAAGTACTAAATTTCTAGGCGTTTATATGGACTAGCATCTTACATGGAAAACCAACATTAATTATATTTGTACAAAGATTTCAAAATCAATCGGGTTATTATACAAAGTCAGATTTTATTTGCTTTCAAAATCATTGCTATCATTATTTTACACTCCATATCTTACTTACTGCAATATAGTCTGGTCTTCTACTTGTGTAACCAACCTCTAAAGAATATACCTTCTTCAAAAAAGGGCAGTACATCACTCTTTTGTAAACTAAACATTCTAGATATAGTCTGTATATACTCTCTCCAAGCTGGAACTTTTACGTATTCTTACATAACAGATTGCTACCAAGGTCCTTTGAGCAAACTTTCCAAACAAGTAATCAAATTCATAATTACTCAACCAGATCCGCAGAGTTCTACCGGCCTCATCAAACAAAATACTTTTTCAAGGTCCAAAGCACTGGAATACATTACCAACTACCATTAATACATACAGATATATTTAACAAATAAAGAAGCCTTAGCCATGTTTTATACTATCATAAAACACGATGGGCATTTGAGAACATGAGAGAAATGTTAAAGCACAAGCCGAAGGCGCGTGCTTTCAACATTTCTAGAGTGTTCTCAAATGACCAGAGTGTTTTATGATAGTATAAAACATGGATTTAAGGCTTCTTTATCTGTTTTATAATATAGATTTACGCGCGCGATGAAAGGAAACCGCCAGTTGAAAACTATATAACACGGCTAACCATGTTATATACTCTAATAAAACATGGCTTCTTAGCCAATCAGAGCGCGCGTACTGTCGTATCTATATTATAAATATATATAGGCAAGCCTATGAGCGGAGCTCCCAATAATCAAATACGAAGAGATGCATGTGCATATATTATGTAATGGGAATTAATTAGTGCATGTGTAGTTGATTTCCACGCGCATGTGTTGGTCTGCATGCACGCATTACATTTCCCTTTAATTACGAAAATACATTATGTACGTGCAGATGAGTTGCACGCGCATATGTAACGGAAAAGGTGACGGCATACAACGGAAAGAACATGACGTGTTTGCGTGCAAGCGGTGATAAAACGGATATTAAAGTTGGAAATTGAATATTTTACGCACTTCGGCAAAATATTTACACTGATCATCGAGATAATCTAGAAAATCACAAATTCCCATAAACGGATTGAATGGAAAGGACAGGATGGCGTTAAATAGCCAAACAAAATCGAGGACGATTCAGGACTCGAAAATATATTCCGTGCGCTAGTGCACGGTCGAACGGGCGTGCGGTCGGGCAAGAATTATGTATGGTGCTCCGCTCGCAGGGACCTTCGGCCCGAGCGGAAGCTCCGCTAAAACAGCTGCTAACGTAAGTGTCTTCAAAACATCTTACAAGAGATATCTAAGAGAAAATCAAAACCGTGCTTGATTCTGTGAATTTTGTTTTCCGCTTTTCATATAGCTCATGCACATAACCATGTGTAACGCCAGTTGATTGATGCTCATATTTAGGAGGATCCTTAACCAATAATAATAATAATAATATTTATTTACCCACGATAAATTTACAGCTGCACGGCTTCTAAGAGGTATCCTCGCCACTATTTCTTACAACCAGTACAAGTTTGTTGTCGTTTCTCGCACTTTTATGAACCATGTACCAAGCTTCGTGTAAATACGCGTACGTACTTAAAACTAGAAACAGGGGTGATTGCGTCTGTTTTCTTTTAGTTTCGGCGGGAAACAAGGGAGACGCGCGCGCGACCGGCTCATCAAAAGCGCATGCGCGAGACGGTTTGCCGCGGTGGGGTGTAAACCAGGCTTCAGTTACGAACTTCAGTTCTCAAGGGAATAAAACAAACAGCTGCGGGAGCACGTGACAGGTCATGTGTGTACTGACCTATTCTCCCAGAAGGCATCTCGCTATGGTGACCAATGTTAGCCAAACGAATGTGTAGCCTGGCCTTCACGCCAGACTTGATCCCCACGGGACGCACTGTTCCTGTTCGGGTCTAACGAGATAAACGTAAAAGAGTACTGTCAATCCAATTGAACCTTAAAGTTTCTTTAAAACAAAACTACAAAAATAACACCCTGAGAAAGAAGAGAAATACCATGTGAATGTCCTGATATGCTTTTCAAACCTTTTCGATAGAGGATGGCAAAGATTAAAGTGGATTACAAAAGCTTATTGTGGAAACTTGATTTCGGTTACAGTGAACCGATTTCAAGTTGCTCTAAATTTCTCTTAAAGGCGCTGTGTCATGGTTTTGCGCATGTCTGGAATCAATGTTCGATTGGTGGCTGTTAAATGGCTTCAAACAGTTAAAGTGAAAGGATCTGCAATATTTTCCTTGAAGACTAGATCTACGCACAGTTTGTTAGTCAATTTTGCACTTTACTTTGATTTCAACCATCCCACACGTGTTCAGTGTATATTAAAATCACTGAAAATTATTTTGTTCCGGCCCGAAACATAAAGGCGTGTCCCTCACCGTGACACAGCTCCTTCAAAGGCAGTACTTTCCATCCATTCGAATCTTTGCCATCCTTCATAAAATTGTCTTAATTTTTCTCCAGTATACGTGGAAAACATACTCTGCTAAACTGAGGAGTTATTTTTGTCTTTCGTCATGAGAAAATGTATCATTTGGGAGTTAACAGTGCCCCTTATAAGCAACGAACGCTTGTGAGACATGGATGGCAACCCCAAGCCAAACTCTGGGACCGATTTGGGATCTACTGCGCATACCAAGGTACTATGATTTGCCTTCACAGACTTCATAACTGTTGCGGTTGGTACAGATTCAAAATGCGAGTGTTTATTGACAAAACTGCCACTTACGTGAACCAAGTTACTTTGTCAAACTAAAAGGAACGTTTGAGATAAGTTGTGATAAATTCTCTGAATTCTGTTGTGTACTTTTGAAGTCTTAGGGCGCGCTGTTTGGACGTACT
This sequence comes from Actinernus sp. WN-2022, assembly GCA_030867875.1. Classification (NCBI taxonomy): domain Eukaryota; kingdom Metazoa; phylum Cnidaria; class Anthozoa; order Actiniaria; family Actinernidae; genus Actinernus; species Actinernus sp. WN-2022. The sequence continues at coordinate 25,530,002 of JAOWCC010001368.1, read as the reverse complement.
AGGTATAACCAAAAAAACGAATAGACAAAAAAACAATATTGTTTCCATTGGCAAACACAACAAATAATTCCTAAGGGATGTACTCAAAGCAGCGACTACTGTCCACATTTCGGATGAGGAATATGTGCAGGATTTCGAGGTATTGTTTTCAGAATAGCTGGAATAAGTCCCCCCAAAACGCGCCTTTAGAGGTTGTATTTCAAGATGGCTTTTGTTTTCGTCCTCGCGGAAGTCTAGCTTAAACTTCGTACGCGCTCTATTAACCCGTATATTTAAAATGCCACTACGATCAAATTTTGACATATCAATGTTTTTACATATTCATAAAGTAGAGTTGCTATGTTATTACCAGTCCCAACCGTTTTTCGATACGACGACGGGAAGTCGTTTTTTGTAACTCCGAGAATCGAATCTAGACGGCCTTGAGAAAAGGAGGTCGGAACAGCTAGCTATACTAGTGTATTAAAACAGTTCATGGGAGCACCCCAAATTATTTGACTAAAATATTTTAAAATACAAATTCTATGCACTCCCATAACTTGAGCAATTCCCATACTATCTATATCCAAAGACCACTTACTGAAGCTGGGAACCATAGTTTTCGTTACAAAGGAGCCGTTCTCTGGAATAGTTTACCGAATGAAACAAGAAGCCAATCAAACTTAAGATCCTTTAAAAATATTTTATAAATTGTAATTAGCATTACCATAGAAACTAGGTTAGTGTAATATTTTATTATTATTATCATATTGTAAATTTAGTGATTATTTTTATAAAATTTTACATTACAAATAAAATAAAATAAATTACACAGCTCTCTGGAAGAGAATGATGTATGAACGAGATACCGTGTTGAAACAAAGATTTACTGCTATATACTACTACTACTTGGACAATAAATAAGGTCAGGAAAATTGACCTGTCAATCATACCATGTCTCCTGTCATTGTGGGAGTATCGTCAGAGAGCTCTACACTCACTATGTCGACCTCGTGACTAACTAGCACAGCCTCTCGCCCCTGACGCAGAAGATGCTATGGAAATAAACATTTCTTCGCAATTAGTTTATGCTTTACTAAGACGTTGATGTGATATTATAAGCTATATCTTGACTAAAAACAGCTGGCACGGCAAGTGTCTTCAAGTTCTTTATAAAATATCACTAACGCAACATAAGGGGCCTAGACTGCAAGCAACGTTTTGATCCTTTTTCCTTTCCCGAAATTCCCGCATTCGATACCTGCTGGGTCAAAGACCTAAACTCCTTGAGCAACAGATTATTAACAGCCCAGACCGAGGGTCAAAGTAGAACTGTAATGAACCTTTTGTAGGATACAATCACGTGAGCAAATATAGCTGACTTCATTTATTTAAAGGCACTTTTACGAGATCGGTGGTATTATAAGCAAAACCTATTTGTAAATACTATGTTTCACCTCCAATCGAATGTCAATCTTTCTAAAACTGCGTTTTTGAATATTGTTTGCCATCCAGTAAAGTATTTCCCATGGGATCACGAGCTCAGTTCATTCGTTTTCGTTATTGAAGTGATATAGCGACACGTGACTGTTCGCTGCAAAAGGCCTATTCGCATCTGTCCCTGCTCTCACGAGCCTATAGTTTGTCTGTAAATCCACTCCTATCTTTATGCCGGGAAAAAATTGCCGGAGAATTGCCTGCTGCAAGTGCATCAGAGCCTGGAAATGGCCAGTAATCCGGCATATACTTCATGGTAGTGTTTCGTTCCATATAGTCTCCCTGCATAATACTGTAAAACAGTAGAGAAAATGATTATGCAAGGAGACTATATGGAACGAAACACTACCATGAAGTATATACCAGTAATCCGCCGTAAAGAAAACAAAATTCTGGCAAGTACTTTTACCCACAATCCGTTGCGCGCGAAAATCTTTAACTTCGTTATAAAATTGCGGTAGAGAGATTGTGGAACTTAAAAACAAACCAGCACAATTGATGTTACCAATACACTGTCATTGAAGACAACATAGGATTTACATACGTGTTATTTTGACTGTTAGGTTCGCAAAGGATTGTGGTCAAATGTACAACCGGTATCTTTTTCCGTACGGTGAATTGACGGAGGATAAAAACCTGTTTTTGCGCGTCTAAACTCGTTCTGAAACTGCTCAGTTCGAGGCTGACCTTGCAAAACCTATTGTTCTATTCTCTTCGCTGTGCTCAGCCGAATAGAAAATATTTCCCATATAAAACACAAAACGCGGCTGGAGGGAGCTGACCAGCAATCACGGCAGGAAGCTGACCAACAATCTCTTTATTTATTTTATTTTATTTTACATGAAGTACGTATGGCATTAGCAGATTGAATATTTCAAGTCGTGTCTATCGAAGGCTTATGCATAAAGATTACTTGGTGAATTGCCGGATACGACTGAAAACCCGGGATAAAAACCTCCCAGTTGAGGAAAAACCCGTAAACATTCTCCAAACCAGTGCAAGTTCACCTGGACCTCTTGGAGTTTAAAGGACGTAAAAGGTTTTAGTTAACAATAAATAGCCAAAAAACGTCTGTATAGCAAAATACAATATAACCCCAAGGCTAAGAGCTTGAGTATAACCAAAACAATTGTCTCCAATACAATTTATCGAGGAAAATTAACCCCGAGCAAAACCTGTGAAGGCTAGTAGGCGTCAAGTCACGAGAGCAACTAAGAAGTGATTTATATGCCCACGTGTTACCAATGAGTAATATATTTTCTAGTTAACATGGCCGCCAAAATCTTTACAAACATGTACCACATGGGTTAGAAACTTTCGATGCTATAGTATGGCGAAGAGAAAACCAGCGATGAAGAGTGCGTTATGGGTGGCATGGGGGCGCAGTGCGTTATGGGTGGCATGGGGGCGCAGTGCGTTATGGGTGGCATGGGGGCGCAGTGCGTTATGGGTGGCATGGGGGCGCAGTGCGTTATGGGTGGCATGGGGGCGCAGTGCGTTATGGGTGGCATGGGGGCGCAGTGCGTTAGTGCTCGTCTCTCACCGCTGCGGCCCGAGTTCGAGTCGGACTTGGTGCCATATGTGAGTTGAGTTTGTTTGTTGTGTTCTTCTGTCCCTTGCCACGAGGGTTTTCTCCGGGTTCTCCGGTTTCCTCCCTCCACAAAAATAAACATGTGAGTTTGAGAGTAGTATGTATAAAAATATATGAATGTAGTGGGGAGTGTGTGTGGAGTGGAACGCAGGCCCCCACCAGCTATGCTGAAATACATAGCCTGATAAAACAAAACGAATATTTATGTTATATTTGTTAATTCGGCACACGTTTAGTTCTAATTTGCATAACCGGAATTATTACGCATTAGTGAAGGAACCCACAAGGGACAGACTGTAGACAACAAGACTACAAGATCAAAATCTGTGACATAAAAAAGTAACCCTAGTTATGTTTATGGACTAACCTTCAGTTCCAACGAGACTGAGCCAACGAGCAACAGCGAGTCGCCGTCCCACACATCCATGTGGATACTCTGGCCGAGTAGATATCTACTAAACACTCTGTTCTCTCCTGTTTGCATAAAGGCGGGATCCACTAAGTACTTGAGCTAAAAAATAACAGAAATACACAGGGTCCCAAATTAATTTTTCACGTAGGCGCCAACTGGCGACTAGCCAAAATATTTTAGTCGCCAAAAGACCAATTGTTGTCGCCACATTTCAAGTTTCAAGCGACACATGACAAAGGACATTTGCTAGCATGTTTTATATAACATCTTGTGACTTCGGGACATCAGTGTGAAAACATTGTGAAGACTTTAGATAAGTCGCCAGCTGACGACTAACTCTTAAATTTTGGTCGGCAACGTTCAAAATTTAGTCGCATTGGCGCCAAATAAGGCGCAATTTCGGACCCTGATACAATGTCAAGGGCGTATCTAGCCTATAGGCCCGTAGGCCTGGGCCTACACATTTTACAGCCTACTTGTCTTATTACAAGTGAATGTTGGGCTCGAGGAGCTGTCAAAATACACAAAACATGACCTGAAAGTGCAGCAGAAGGCATTTGCGAAAGTCTAAATCTAAAAAATTTCCGGGGAACCATGCTCCCGGACCCCTAAAGATGCGACCCTTACGGAGCGGTTTGGGCCTACAAATTTTAAAAACCTGGCTACGCCACTGAATGTAGTATTAGGCGCAGCAAAAGGGGAGAGAACATGATTCATTTATTTTCAACTGTGCTAGTGTGAAGGTAATGCGTAGAATGAACAGAATGGAAACTATGGTATCATCAACTGAAAGTCGATTATGGTACACTAACCGCCGTGGAGAGCGAGTAGCAACTGACGTTTCGAGCGCTAGCCCTTCGTCAGAGCAAAAGAGGGAATTGTGAGCGGGGAAATGGTTTATAAACTGTTGAGTGCATGATTATCGCTGAGGAAAAATGTACTCGGATCAAGGATCAAAGGAAATTGAGCCAACGGTAGAAATGCTAATAGCTGTAATAGGAACAATAAAGTGTGCTGATATAAGTATGAGTGAATTCGTGAATTCTGAAATTAAATGAACGAAAAGCATTCATTTATACCGCGAGGTACCAAAGTGGTTAACTTGAAAATAACGGAATGGAAACAGGCCAAGTGTGGTATACAGAAACACGTGAAAAGCGTAATTTGAAACTAAATCTAACATGTATCAGTCAGTATTCGTTAAGAAACTTTGATGAAACATTGTCTTTAAATTGAATGAAAGAACGGTTTACCGCCTCACTCGGTTAGCTCAGTTGGTAGAGCACGATCTAGAGTGCGGGAGGTCGAAGGTTCACTGGTTAGCTCAGTTGGTAGAGCACGATCTAGAGTGCGGGAGGTCGAAGGTTCACTGGTTAGCTCAGTTGGTAGAGCACGATCTAGAGTGCGGGAGGTCGAAGGTTCACTGGTTAGCTCAGTTGGTAGAGCACGATCTAGAGTGCGGGAGGTCGAAGGTTCACTGGTTAGCTCATTTGGTAGAGCACGATCTAGAGTGCGGGAGGTCGAAGGTTCACTGGTTAGCTCAGTTGGTAGAGCACGATCTAGAGTGCGGGAGGTCGAAGGTTCACTGGTTAGGTCAGTTGGTAGAGCACGATCTAGAGTGCGGGAGGTCGAAGGTTCACTGGTTAGCTCAGTTGGTAGAGCACGATCTAGAGTGCGGGAGGTCGAAGGTTCACTGGTTAGCTCAGTTGGTAGAGCACGATCTAGAGTGCGGGAGGTCGAAGGTTCACTGGTTAGCTCAGTTGGTAGAGCACGATCTAGAGTGCGGGAGGTCGAAGGTTCACTGGTTAGCTCAGTTGGTAGAGCACGATCTAGAGTGCGGGAGGTCGAAGGTTCACTGGTTAGCTCAGTTGGTAGAGCACGATCTAGAGTGCGGGAGGTCGAAGGTTCACTGGTTAGCTCATTTGGTAGAGCACGATCTAGAGTGCGGGAGGTCGAAGGTTCACTGGTTAGCTCAGTTGGTAGAGCACGATCTAGAGTGCGGGAGGTCGAAGGTTCACTGGTTAGCTCAGTTGGTAGAGCACGGGAGGTCGAAGGTTCTGTTTTAAGCTAGTTTTATCTTTCTATGATGTGAGGCCAACAAAAGGTCACTTTTTTCTCCTTGTGAATGAAACTATTTCTGATTTATACATTTTTTTTGGTAAAATCACTGATATAAGGCCCAAATATATTACATAGATATTTAGAAAAATATGTATATTTCTGCCAGCACACTTTTGTATAATAAATAATAAATAAATGGTTAGCATATCGGAAATAGAAACCTCTATAACTCACAGACGCAGCACTCAAATTAAGAAATATTTTACAATTCAACTATTTACTTGATGGAGAATCGATTTTCATGATTAAAAAAATTGGACTCATATGCACTTTAAACGTATGCCTTACGTACTTACCAAAAGTCCCGACGCCTCATTTGACAGCGTTCCATCCTTGTTGAACTTTAGCAAAACACACAGTTGACCTTGGTTTTGGTTATCGGAGTCCTTGAGGTACAGCCTGGAAAGACATAATATAACATGAGCCAGAGATTTCAAGCCTTGGTCGAACGGTTTCAACATCGGTCCAACATCGGTCCAACAGTTGTTGCATCATTTTGAAGGATGTTGAAAGCATGGGTGTCAAACGTTTCAACATCGATTCAATAATGTTGAATGGAGCGGTTAAATGGTTTCAACACGATTCAACATTAATTTTACGAGAACAATAGAAGTGAAATGTTCAACGTTGGAGAGATGTTGAATTTAAGTTTCTCAAACTCATTAATAATTAATGCCAGTTTTAGTCAATCAGAGGACTGCATTTGGTCACATGCATGAATCTTGATACCCAATGAAACACTAGATGAACATCACTAGTGATTTGGATATCCAAATCACTAGTGATGTTCATCTGTGTTCTCATTGGGTATCAAGATTCATGCATATGATGGACCTAATAAGCTACAAGGATTGCAGCATAAGTATGACTTTACATGGAGAAGTGAAGGAGAAGACGGAAATAAAAATTGGTGTCCAGTATAACTCGAACCATCATCCTCATGGCTGCTCTTGACTACTAGTCCGCTGTCTTGCCCACTACGCTATCAGGCCGTTTGTTAAAATTACCGTGACAAAATAACAATCACAACCCTTGTAGTCTATAATTGCATGCAATAAAATTCCAGGCAAACAATACTTTCTAATGATTTATGAATGCAGGTATTCAGTCATAGAATGGGTGGTAAAGCGGCCGAAGCGGCCTCGTGCTTTCATCTTTCTCGGTGTTTGGATCCCCTGGTAAAACACTAGCTCTCGTTTTTTTATATATAACTTGAATGCATACAAACGCTATTCTACTGTTCATTAATTATTCATGAAAACAACTACGAATCAGAGGTCTCAATTCGTATCACGTGCCGTACTTTGAAACCCTGGTCGAATACTCTCGTGAGAAGTTCAACTACACTTCAAACTCCGAAGACTTTGAGATTCAAACTACTAGGGACTTTGAAATGTCTAAGTCCTGTCCATAATAACTCACAAACTAACATGTCAACAGTAGAGAAGTGAAGTGACATCGAAAGAAAAAACCTGCCTCCAATGGGATTCGAACCACCTTGACCAGTGATTTATGCTTCGGAAAAAAGATCAGATGTACATGTTTAAGTTGTTCTGATTTGTGGGTTTAACAGAAGACAAGGATTTGGAAAGACTGAGTAACTAACATGGCGTATTACAGTATTTACATTGTAGTATTAACACTAGTGTATTATCAGGTAAGAATTAGGCTGATAAGCTCTTATCATACCACGATTGTTCGAGGTTTTCATACTCAGTCCAAGTTGTACCATAATATAGACCAACCGTCATGCTTTGCGCGCTATGGCGGCCATTTTGAAACGTCGATTTTGCACGAGTTGTCTTCCTGTCTTTTGAAAATCGTTACAATCATGTTGTTTTGTGTGATAGTTTCAATTTGTATATGTTTTTGGAAAGTTTCTTTTCTAGTTTTTCTGTTTAGTTTGATAGTTTCACGAAGCGGAAATAAACAAAAGGTCATGGTTGGGCAAGATTCTTTAAAGGAAGATCCACTCGCATAAAATTGCTAGTGGATTTTTTTTCCACTGCTACCATTTTGCGAGTTTGCGAACGTTAATTTCGAGTCCTGTAGATTATGTATCAAGGAGTGTTATCGAGTTTTCTTTAACGTTAAATTCACTAAGAGATCGGAGCTTGTCAGAGACAGCTTTGCTACAGACTAAATACTGCTGCCTTCCAAGCCAGTTGGCTTTCAACGTGGTTCGAGCCCTAGGAGGGATGTAACGGATACCCCACACGCACCACCCCAGAGATCCTCTGCTATCACCGACTGAAGTGGAAACACTGCGTACGTACTGAATACCCCCCCCCCCCCCCAAACGTGTGATATTGTAAACGTACAGAATATGAATTGCCAGTACGCTTCTGATATTTGCTAGTGGAAAAAACATCCTACCAGAAGACATTTGCTTGAGGATTAAGAAGTTATGTTCGAGCCCTGGTGTCAATGAAACGTGTCCAGTACCTTTCAGTGATGACCTGAGGAAACCTATAGAACTGGAAGGTGAGGAACACTGAACGATGGTCAGAACACCTGAAGATGAAACAGAATAAAGTACGTTAACTATGCCCTAGCGACACTAATGGAATGATGTAATAATCAATGTCAAATGTCAGAGTTAATACAAAAGCGGTACAAATTCTTTTTTGAATAATTATCATTTTAAACAGGAAGCTTCAACTCGAATAATTATCATTTGCAACAGGACGCTTAAAGAGGAAGCATATATTTTGTTACTACTTTATAATTTAAACTGCATAACCTCCTCTCACTATATTTAGAAATCTCTTCTAAAACAAGCTCTGAATGTATTACATGGCTTCTAAAATTCAACTTTAATGATCAAATTAGCGATCTAAAAGTCTTAAAATGAGAGCTGTATTTGGAAACGATTTCTAAATACTCGTCATGATTTCAATTGTATTCACCTCATGAATTATTAATGAGTTCGAGAAGAACTATGTTCACAGTCTGTACAAGGTGTGTTGAATGTTTGCAAAATGTCTGAATGTATAAATTTATAGACATTTTGACAAAACTTTTTACAGTATAGTGAATTTAGAGAATATTTCTCTTGAATGTGCACATAGACAAACTGTCAAAGAAAATTGCCTCTGGCATTGGCGCCCTGAAACGCACGAGACCTTTTGTACCTTTTGAAACACTCTTGTATATCTATAATGCTTTAGTGCAGCCCCATTTCGACTACTGTAGCGTCGCTTGGGGAAATTGCAATAAAATTCTTACCACTAAACTTCAAAAGCTACAAAATCGTGCTGTAAGAATTTTGACTTTGTCCAATTATGACACCAATGCTGATGATCTATTCAAAAAACTTGGCTGGAGAAAACTAGACAATTAACGGAAAATTCTAACTACTACTATGGTCTATAAATCGCTAAATGGCCTAGTTCCTGAATATCTCTGTTCAAAGTTCGCTGACCGTAGAAGCGTTTCGAGTTATTCTCTAAGGGACACCGAGGGCAAACTAGCTATTCCTCTGCCCCACACCAATTTTCTAAAGAACAGCTTCAGTTATAACGGTGCGGTGCTTTGGAATAGCTTACCTGTCGAGCTGCGGCAAGCAAACTCTCTCACTTGTTTTAAATCTCGCTGCAGAGATTTCTTTTACAATTAGTAAAATTCATTATAAACACGGCATTCATGTAAAGCAGGCATCTCTATTTTATTCATTTGTTTTTTATTCATAGTTAATATTAGTTAGATAATTATAGTCAGATATTGTATAGATGTAATAGTTAGATATTAGTTAGGTGCGTTATTCAAATTATTAGATATTAACATTGTACTGATTAGATATTTCAACTATTCCTACTTTTTATAATGTAATCGAAGGCCTGATGTTTTAACCGTGTATAAATAAAGTTATTCCTTACTTACTTCCTAACTGTGGACGTTTCAAATTTAACACCCTAAGTGGCACGGAACTACGCATTTTTAATGTGCGACTACCATAATCAGGGCCACTTAGACAACGAGAACCAATCACATTGCACAATGAAATAAAGAATTCCAGCTTACGGTTACTTGGGCCAATCAGTGTCGAGTACAAAACAATAGCTTTTCAACTTATGGTTATTTGAGCCAATCAGTGTTGAGTCAAGACAATAGCATTTCAACTTGAAAGAAGAAAATCACGTGGATATGCTAGGATTCGTAATGCTTTATTTTCGATTCACAATTTGTTTAGTTTTCATTGTCTAAGTGGCCCCTGTTACACTGTAACCCCTAAAACGTACAACGAACATCTTCGTCTGTGCGATAGAGGGAGTTCCCCCTCCCTCGCCCACACCCCCCCCCCCCCTCCCTCGCCCACACCCCCCCTCCCTCGCCCACACCCCCCCCCCCCCCCTTCCTCCCCTCCCCGGGATATCAGTTTCCATGTGTAACCATCCTCACCTTGAAAGTGCAAGAAATTGTATGACGATCTCATTCGCCTGCAGCGAATCCATTTCTTCATGCTCGAGGTTAAGAGGGACGACTTCAGCAGGGTCGATGAGGAGTGGTGGGTTGCCATGACGATCCGTAATTGCCGCGTACCCAGCACTGGAAAGGCGCGCATGTGCAGCACGACTTAGAGTGCTCGTACCACTACATAACGATAGGACAAAACGAGTGATAAGACACAGTGACAAAATCACGAGAACACAAACTAGTACCAAGGGGCCTTTGCGCGCCTAATCCAAGATGGCGTCGTAAGAACCCCTCGTACGGGTTGGTGGGATTCGATGGCCGACTGGCTAGAATGTTTGAGCGCGCTGATTGGGTAATTTCGAATGGTGTGGTCAAACCAAACTGTTCATTTCGTCCTTTGAAAAGCGCTTTCAAACCCGTTAAAAATGACTGCAAAATTATAAGTACTAATTCTGTACCGGAGAAAACAATTGGAGCTGCTGTTTTTCTAATGTGGCTCTGTAATGACAAGACATAGTGTACCAGCTGATGGAAGAGAGTAGCGGAAACTCCCCACCTAAACTGGGTAAAAGTAGAACAATTTACAGTTGGAATTCATTGGGGTCACACCTCAACCATTAACATTCCTTCGGCGATGTTGAATCCACGATGGCGGATGATCCCAACAAAATAATGAGCATATTACTGGGTCACATGACCAGCCTATAGGACGGTTCTTATGACGCCATCTTGGATTAAGCGCGCAAAGGTCCCTGGGTACGAGATTCCCTTCCACGCCATCTTGAATTCGGCGCGCAAAGACCCCTGTGATGCTTTCGCCAAACATCGTATTTCAAGTTTGTAAACGTGGATTCATGTGGACTTGTTTGCATTTCAGTAAGTACCTTGGCGTCCCAACAGTACCGCTTAGCAAAAGGGGCGTGTGGAAGGGGATGTGGGACACCTCCGTCAGGTTGGCGACAGGTGCTGGGGCTCCAGGACGCATTCCACCTTGAGCCTGGAATGAAAGGATGCAATAAATCAAGCCCGACTGCTTTAGAGCACCTCTCGTGACGTCAGAAGCTCTCTGAATTTCTAACGAGACCTGAAACAACCATGGGGGCTGATCAAAGCCAGGTCCCGGCTAATACACAGATCGAATTGGAATTTAGCGTGTTGGTTTTGGGGAGGGAGGAAAACCGGAGAACCCGGAGAAAAACCCTCGGAGCAAGGGCGAGATACCAACAAACTCAACTCACATATGGCGCCCCGCCGGTCCGGGAATCGAACCTGGGCCACAGAGGTGAGAGGCGAAGCGCTTAACCACTGCGCCACCCTGGCTCCTCCTCTCACTGAGTACCCAGGGCCTGGACGTTCAAAGCATGGGTAAGCGCTTACCCACAGCCAGACAATCATAGGGCGAGTAATCACAAGTAACTCATAAATGGCTTCCCTTTGAGCCAATGACAAACCAAAGCAAAACCAATTTGCGTTTGGTTTTACTTTGGATTCGGATCGGTTGGTTTACTTTTTCAGCCAATAGGAGAGCTTAGTAAACGCAAAACCAAAACACTTCCGACACTCAATTGAAATCCGCTCTAATTACAAAACATTTCTCTAGAAAAGCTAAGCAAACGCAAAACCAAAGCAATCACCGAATCACTTTCGTTACTCAATCCGGAGAAAATCGCTCTACCGAGTACGATCATTCTAACCTGTGGATAAGGATCTCTTGAGGGAACAGAAGGTAACCCGTCAGGACCCCTGGTGTGGAGAGAAAGAACAAAAAGATTAACCCGTTATATTAAGAAATACGTGTTTCGATAAAGGACAGCAAAGTGTGAAGTGGATAATCATTATAGAACTTTATATGGCTAGTTAACTTCGTGATCTATGATTGGTCAGTTTGTGGTCGATAACTCCCTGTACGGACCGCCAAATTGAAGCAAAGCTGGTTTTGAATAGATCGATTTCATGTGACGTCATCAAATTGCTAACTTCGAAACTATGAACTCTACCAAGTTGTGCTTTTGATACAGTTTAGAGCGTACCTAAGCGAGTCTGCACACCAAATTTCATCGGTTTCTTTCACTTTGTTCCGGAGATATCGATGAAGCGATTTGAGTCACGCAACACCAGGCACGCATTTTGAGGAGTCAAATTAGTGCAACTTTCAGCCAAAAACCTTCTAAATATAAACCAACATGTTAAATAAGTGAATATCTATGCAAATAGATACATTTTAGGTCAGAATTCTTGGTAATTGTGGACTTTAATGAAACTTGGTAATCTGGCCGCCATCTTGGTGTACCTTCGAGGTACACCAAGATGGCGGCGCCATACATTTTACTGTAAACATGGCGCACATTTGATCGCTTATATTTTGGGCGGGAAATATCCTAGATTGATAAAACTTGTCAAAAATACGTAATTTTTAGTTCTCTTTCAGAAAAACGCACCTTGATTTTATTTGAATCAGCAATAAAGATTTTTAGGATTCACGTGACCTAAGTGAAATCGATCTATACTTTTGAGCCATATAATAAACATCTAAAATAAGCTACGGACCCTCTTTTCAAAGCCAACGCGCTTCCTGCTTGAGCCATAAAGCAGGGACAAGCCCACGCTGCGGCAAAACGTCATGCGCATGCGTTTGACGAGCCCAGCGCGCGCGTCCGCCCCAGTTTCCCGCCGAAACTAAAAGAAAACAGAGGCCATCACCCGTGTTTTTAGTTTTACGTACGTATGCGTATTTACATGAAATATTTCGGGGAAAACAAGAAAACAACTTAAAAGCTAGGTCTCAGGCTTCAACAGGTTTAAGTTTTCTTAATTTGTAATTCACTGTGAGTTTACTAAGTTATAAAATTATTTACTAAAAAGGTTTAAGACCTTTGAAACCAGAGTCTTCATTCTTTCGGCCAGCGGAGCATAACGTTTTGCCATGCGGTGTTGGACAAGCCTCGGTACGGACTTCGCGCTAGTTTAATAATAGGGATCTACAAACCTTGATTTTCCAGGTAATGGTGGCCTGCCAGTAATTCCTGGCACCAGACCTATATTATGTTCAGTAGTGTCCATATCACCCAGGGTACCGTAGGAAGTAGCCACGTGGCCTGGGGTTGGAGGCAGTTGACCTGGTGTCAATGGTGTTGAGAGTAGTTGGGATCCCTGTGCGCTAGACCGAACACTTCCGCTTCTCTTTCGTTGTTGGGTGAAAGTGAACTGGATAGTGCCAGGTTTCTAGAAAATCAGGATTTCAAAGATTACTACTAAGCTGTACTTAATATGTATATATACCAAAGCCCGAACCATACCATATCTAACCGTGCCGAATCTGTACAGCGAATCTATACAGTAATGGTAATGGCATTCATTTATATAGCGCAAATTATATGAATATATTCAAATGCGCTTCACCAGGTTATTTTTGTGATACAGTACAGACTGCTATTGTGGCGCAATGTGCTGCCATGCAGTTTACAATCATGAGTGATTGTTATACCTCAGAATACCAGGCTGTTGTGTCGGGAGACAATCCCCTACTCTTACTCGAAATAACACAACATGCTCTGTCACGTTCCCCTCGTATAGATCAGAAGAGGAAAGAGACAATGCCAACGACTTATACGTCCCTGCCCAAGGACGCGGCCGGGTTTCGAACCTACGACCTCCCGAACTCTAGACCGTGCTCTACCAACTGAGCTAACAAGTGGTGTTAGTGGCATATATAAAGACGTCAACTTATCTTAGAGTGGATTTCGTAACGGCAATGACTTACAGCACGGTTACTGTACGGCATGCCGTGACATTGAAATGGTTTCCCTATTGTTTTTGTCCTTCTGATCCAATCAAATCACAGTGATACAGTAAAAAGGGTAAGGTACAGTTATGGTAAATCCTTGTGTACACGAGCAAGTTTACCTTGACAAGTTTTTATTTGCTCGTGTGTACGGCAAAACATGACAAGTTTTTCCGTGACAAGTCGCGAAACCTGCTCGTGTTCGTGGATCGAAAAGGAAAATATGACAAGGAATTGCAAAATCTAGTTCCCAGAGCCCTCGCCGTTTGTTCTGCACTGCGCATAAGATACTGCGCATGTTCTAGCAACTGTCATGGCGTCCATTCATGGTGTAATCTACGATTATTACACCGTGTTGTATGCTCATGGTGCATATGAAGGACGATACCAAGACCACATGCAAATACGCGTTGTTTTCGTGATAAAGGAGTCATTCGTTGTTGGCTTGGAGGATCGGGAATGTAGTTTTCAAACTGCTCTCGAAACTTTTTCACTACTCTAGATATTCCGCTGTCCTATGAACATTGATGTCACCAAGGAAAACTTGTCATGTTTTGCCAAACACACGAGCAAATAAAACTCGTCAAGGAAACCTTGTTCATGTGGACCATGCCTATAACCCGAATTAATTATATGACGTCTACCCAGGCTTTTACTTACGCGGTCATGGGTCAGGACAGGTCAAATTTACACGATTTCAAACAAGCGTAGAACAAAGTATTTACTGTAAACCAAAACTTTTCTTCACAGAAGTACTCAAAACGTTTCGGAGGTTCATAGCTATAAAAATTGCAAAAAGGGTTATAGGCACTTTAGGGCTACGGACACGACGTATATTTTTTCTACCCGAAATACGCTCTACGTTCAATTAAGTCTTGAGTAAACTTAGATAACAAAGCGTACGATGTACATACAAATTCATTTGTCATGGTAGGGAGAATTCACACCTTGGTCTGTCCTAGCTTGCTGCCAGCGTATACCATCTTCGAGCCAGGGTAGATACCTGCTCCACTCTCAACGTCAAGAATGACCTCCTTGTCATCCGGGACACCCTCCTCAAATGGCGTCCACACAGCCCACTGGACTGTCACTGTCCGATTATGAGACCTCATTAGACTGCCAGATAGAGACGTCTGTAGGGGGGAAGACGTCTTTAATGACCCTATTCAATAATTACTGGTTCGCTGCATACCAAATAATAAACTTCTCGTGAAATATATACATCTTATTTCAAATACAATAACCTATTTGTGGCGTCGAAATATGCCCTGATATTTCGTCCGCGGACATTCTCCGAGAAGAGAACAGTTCCCGAGAGCGAAGCTCAAGAGAAACTGTGAGCTTCGAGGAATGTCCAAGGACAAATATCAGGGCATATTTCGACGTCACAATATAGGTTATTATTGTTATCATCCTTCAAATATTTTCTTTGACGTGCTCTTTCTTATACGCTCACAAGGGGTGTATTCGCTGATATTTACCGCTCGCGGAGAAAAAATATCGGGTCACGTGACGCATTCAACCAATCACGTGCGAGAGAAAATATTTGATGGGTTATTAAGGGCCGATATTTTACGACTGAGTTGCGAATGTATTTTTCAGAGTCGTGCAGGGACGAGGAAAATACAAGCAACGGGTAAAATGTCAGCCCGTATTACCTGAAAATCCGTCTAATAAGAGATTCATTATACGACACTTGAATTTCTTTTACGCGATGTCCTTTTCATTCACAAAATATTTACGGTATCAAGAAATCCTTTTAGATCAATGACGTGGGCGACGGAAAGCCAGAAAAGTGACTTCAATTTCATTGGATAATAAACTAAATCGGTTAATACTGGTTTACAAGCAGGTAATACGCCAATGTAGGGGGTAATACGCTGGCATATCAGTCCGTTTTTGTGACCTAATATGGTAAAATTATGTCATAGTTGTATAATAATCGCCCGTATTACATAGAAAACCATGAAATAACCACATGGTCATATATTAAATAAGGAATGGGTAAATCTATTTCGTCTTCGGAAAGCCGGAAAGGGCAGATTTGAAGATATTATGAAAAGTTTTCTTTGAAATATTCCTTTTTAGCCAACGGTCGTGAGTGGCGGCCGCGTCTCGAAACTAATTATGTATTCATATTTCTATATTCTAATTGGCTGGAAAAGAAGTAGCGCGAAATTTCCTGCATTTTGATTGGTTTATCTAAGCCATGAAAAACCGCTCTGTATTTCATAGAAACGTTGCGCTCTGTTTAGGTTTTGGTTTCCAGCCGTGGTGGTTTCAGTGCGCCCGCGAGGATTTGGAGAAATGACACCCCCACGGCTGAAACCAAGTAAGCTCTGATTGCCTGAGACATATTTATAGGATACTGGATGATATAATTTCCATAACGACAAAAACTTGGGAAATTGGGTGAAACCCACCATAATATGGCTAGGTAATTTCGTGACCTGTGATTGGTTTATTTGCGGTCCATAACTTCCCGTACAGACCGCAAAATGTGAAGTAAAGTTGGTCGTGCCATATGGTAAACATCTTATTAAAGGGGCTGTGTCACGGTACTAGTCTTTACATTCGCGTTCCGCCGGCCCGGAAACAGCTATTTCCAGCGATTTTGATATGAACTAAGGAACCTCTCGGCCATGTGGGATGCTTAAAATCAAAGCAAATATGCAAAATTACTAACAAACAGTGTATATAAACAGTCTCCAGGGAATATATTGAAACTCCTTTCAATCAAGCATTGAGGGAGGGAAGTTTAACTGTTTGTATCCAATTAACAGCCACCAACGGGCGATTAATCGATACATGCGCAGTACCATGACTTAGCCCCTTTAAACTCGTTTGCTTGGTCCGTATTGTCAGTTATAGATCCCTGCTTGTCCTCTGACTTAATATACTACAACAAGACATAGTAACACAAGTTTGATAACTTTAAAGTATGACAGTAGAAAAGAAATCGATGAAATAACCGCGACTAATCCATAATCTAGGCTACGAAAATTCCCGTTTAATATTTGTCTCACCACCTCCCACGATATTTTCATTTCACCTAACACATGCATTACCACCGTTTCCATTGCTATGAGGGTAGCAACTTCGTGTCCAGGGGTCTTTACGCGCCTAATCCAAGATGGCGTCGACGCCATCTTGGATTAGGCGCGTAAAGACCCCTGGGAACAAGGTTGGGGGTACGGTAGCTATACGATGGCGCGAGACCAAAAAATATTTATAATCAGTATACGTTTGTAATAGAATGAAAATCTGAACAATCTAGATTACCTAAATCCAAAACTGTTTCGTTAAAATGAATGCTACCTTACATACAAATTTGCGTATAAGCAACAAGTACATCTCGAGATCATAGACTTAAAAGATAATTAATAAGTTTAAGGCTGCTTCACACTTGCGACATAAGCATAAGAACATACGCAAGCGCAGATTGTACTTCATGGTTAGTTAACCCCTTTATACTGAGTAGAACAAAGCATTCATCCAACCTTAAAGTACAATCTGCCCTTGCGTATGTTCTTATGCTTATGTCGCAAGTGTGAATCAGCCTTTACTGGTTATTTCAAGGT
Source organism: Actinernus sp. WN-2022 (assembly GCA_030867875.1). NCBI lineage: Eukaryota > Metazoa > Cnidaria > Anthozoa > Actiniaria > Actinernidae > Actinernus > Actinernus sp. WN-2022. Next base: position 25,512,624 of record JAOWCC010001368.1, on the reverse strand, counting down.
TTTCTATGGAATTCGGGCGAATATTACACGAGAAATTCGTCATTATTACTTCGTATGTACGACGAGCCTTTTGTCTTCGGAAAGAGAGTTGAAGGCAGTATAAAAAAAACTTTCTTCAGTTTGATATTTTTTAAAGCCAAAGGCCGGTCTCGAGACTGATTAGTATTCATTTTTTTAGATTCTGATTAGCTGAAAAAGAAATAGCGCGAAATGTGTTGCATTTTGATTGGCTGAAAAAGAAATAGCGCGAAATTTCTTGCAGTTTGATTGGCTGAAAAAGAAATAGCGCGAAATGTGTTGCATTTTGATTGGCTGAAAAAGAAATAGCGCGAAATGTGTTGCATTTTGATTGGCTGAAAAAGAAATAGCGCGAAATTTCTTGCAGTTTGATTGGCTGAAAAAGAAATAGCGCGAAATTTCTTGCAGTTTGATTGCCTGAAAAAGAAATAGAGCGAACTTCGTTGCATTTTGATTGGTTTAATATAATCTTTACAGGATATGAAGTGTTTACCTTTTTCTTCTTGGTCTGTACAAGAGGCTGTACGTAGGGTTCACAGATGACATACTCCACTTCACAAACCACAGCAAACAGAGGATGTCGCACCAGCTCCCTCAGCTCCAACCGGCTCCTCAGCACCAGGCACGAGATTTTTGCTAAGAAATTGGCAATTAGCTTTATTCGTTCCTTATCAATAAGTAATTAACATACATGGTTAACAAAATCAGGAAGAGTAAGGCAAAGGTTGTCTAAGAAACCATAAGGGTTTGTCAAGTCAGATAACCTGGTACCTATTTAGAAGAGAATTTGCAAAATTTGGTCGATATATAGATGAAGAATATAAGCTAACAAGGACACGCACATATATACTAGTAATACATAGAACCTGTTTATAATTAATAATAGCAATGTCTTTATTACAATTGATAAAAGTACATATCAAAAGTTAGAAAAAGTGTCTAAAATATTTTTTAAATCTAATATAAAAAGCTAAAAATACAATACTCTAAAAAGAACACTAAATACTTATAAAAATATAGGATCACTGTACAGCCAGGTCGAATATAAAAACTAATATATTTACAAAAGCAAGCATGTATTGAGCGGTGTTAATTCTAGGCTGATAAAAATATTTCTTTCTTAACGTAAGAACAGATTCTTTAGCCTTAGGTAGGAGTATCTTTATCGGGTGGTTCGGTGTGTTCTTGACCTTGTTAAAGAGTATTTTATTATACTTTTCTACTAGCTACAATTTTTAATAATAATAATAACGGATTAATCAGTGGCATATCCACGAGGTGGCTCTTCATCCACTGATGGGCCTACGATTTAACGTCCTTATATGAGAAGACGTGAAGGTCTAACCATTTGCAGCTCGTGAACGAAATTGTTTCACAAAGGCAGCACCTTCTACTCAGTTATTTTAAGACCCTGAGTGATGGTCTGGCTGGGGTTTGAACCCGCGATCTCCCGCAGAACAGACCGGCGCTGATGTGGTCGTGTGTTTGAACTAATTAAAGGAAGCCCTGGCTGTTGGATCAAGTTGCCGTTAAAGTGCCACTATGATGAAAATTAGCCTGCGAATACAGCCATCTCGCATCGGGAACCACAATCAAAACGTGGCCCCCTAGAAAGACGTAAATGAGATGAGTAATTTCTGTACTTGAAACGGAAAATTCCATTGATGACGTTTCGCGGACAGGATCTGGTCGCATTATTTGATTGGCTAGTATGCGTAAATTAGCACATACGAGCCAATCAAATAACGCGACCAAATCCTAGCCGCATAACGTCATCAGTATGGAATTTTCCGTCTCAAGACGCAGACGTCACTCTCGGGAGCCATGTTTTGATTGTGGTTCCCGATGCGAGATGGCTGTATTCGCAGGCTAATTTTCATCATAGTGGCACTTTAACGGCAACTTGATCCAACAGCCAGGGCTTCCTTTAATTAGTTCAAACACACGACCACATCAGCTATGCTGCACAACCTATCATGTTTTAATACATATAATTATCATATGACCCGTACGGCCCCGCGCGTGCTTTCTTTACAGATTATGAAAGATAAACTACTAAATAAACTACTAAATAACTAAAAGTCCGATTATTTTAGCCATAAGTTCGAGCTCAGACTGGCCGCTATTACTCAGACTAGAAACGAGCGATCCTTTGTTTAGCGGTCTCTTCGTGACGTCATCTACTCAACAGCTTCGCGACACAGTGACTAGAAGGCATTTTATCAGATTCAAACTTTGTGTACAAGCTCTAGACGTTTCTATGTAAAAACTACCCTTTCCTTCTGCATACTAGACTAGAGTAGCCATGTTTTTGTTACTATGACGTCATCTACTCCATTCTAGTCCGAGTAACGTCGGACGTAAATTTTACATGTTTAGAGGTTTATATTTATGCTGCATTAATGTGTTGTGATCACATTTTAGGCCAGAAGTATAATTGAAGACCTATATTTTCGAGTTACGATAAGAAACAGCGAAAAGAAAATCCAATTTTTTGGTCATAGTAGCACTTTAAATTGTTAGCAATATAGTCATAATTTCAACTTAGACCATATTGCCAACAATTTAACGGCAACTTGTTTCAACAGCCAGGGTTTCCTTTAACAAATAAGTAATAAATTGATTAATTTTTACAAGATGTGTGAAAAGTTATGTGATGCAAAATACGTGAATGTACACGGAGGTGTCGTATACAAGCAAACTACATGCGGACATACATGTCACTTAAAGTGTCTATGAAACGAAAATTGCTTTCATTTAATTTTATGAAACAAGGTTTAAGTTATCGGCTTCTGTTGTTAGAACTGAATATCCTACCCTCCAAAACTGCAAAAGCTCAGTCGAACATAGCAAAATTCATGCGACAAATTTCGCTCGGTCAGAAGCATGTAAATTAGGCCTGTGACGTAAATACCTTTGCACGCGCTTTTGTTTTCAAACTCTAAACAAAAGCGACTGCAAAGGTATTTACGTCACAATTGTGTTCCAGGCCCCTTAGAATCTGTCACAAAATTGGACATTTTCTTTTACCTCAATTTTTGTGTATAGTTATGTAATTTTAAATAATTTTTCCTTAAAACTGTAAAAAATAAATTTCGTTTCAGACACTTTAACGGTAGTTCACAACGGGTACACGTGTATACAAACACCATGGATTATTATATTGTACTTATGCACACTTTTACGCACAAACACGTACGTATAATCGAAATTAAGAGACGCCGTCGTATATACAGAAAATTACTACGTTACATTATTGATCCCTGGTAAGTCACATTGTTTCTTAACCTGCGAACAGAATTCTCTTCTTGAGGGAGACCGGCGATTTCATCGTTTTCGTACGGAAACGATGAAATCGCCGGTCTCCCTCAAGAAGGGGATGCTGTCCGCAGGCTAGATGTTTCTTGGCTTTGCCTAATGTTTTTGAGCTCACTTTTAAAAGAAGTTAGACAAGTGTTTTATCTTTTTTCCCGGAGCCGAGTGTCCATTATCTATAAGTGTTACGGCGTTTTCACAAGTTGGACTATATTTAGATTATTTTCCCCACCAATTGCTGGTTTTCACTCAATCCCCAGAGATTCAAATGACAAAGGGCATGGCGGCCATGTTGGTGTACCTAACAAAAGAAGCTAACGAAGAATCTATTGTTAAAGGTACACCAACATGGCGGCTATGACGTCACGTGCAAACCAGCAATAGAGGTAATCGGCTAACGCTGTTGCCACCCAATTCAGATCATGTGATGTAAACAGATGCTACTCTGAGGATTTATTCCTTTTTCATTCTAATCATAATGCAGTCATGACTATCTGAATAAAATTAATTTTCAAAGAGTAAATTCTCCAGAATAATGTTTACATCACATGATCTGAATTGGGTGGCAACAGAGTTTGCCGATTACCTCTATTGGGGCAATCCCTTTATGTAGGACGACACAATTTTTTACCAAAAATACAATAGAATACAACACAATACAATTCAATACAACAATAGAACGCAACACAATACAATACAATAGAATACAATTTGGTAGCAATTCGTGTCGTCCTACATGAAGGGGTGGCCTCTATTGGTGAGTAACACCAGCGGCGGAACAAAAGATGCCTCATTGGCTACGTTTGTTATACCAACCAAATGGCTGCTACGTTTCTGTGATTTTATTCCCTTAGGAACGATTGCAACCTAGCAATAGCGGAAAACCGTTCTAAAAATAGCCTAACTTGTGCAAACGCTGTGACACAGGCCTAGTATGCGGGATGGACGCTCCTTGTTATAGGCTCCTGTGTAAAACATATCAAGGACAGATTAGAATCTCATCATGGTATTTTCCGAATGGACGTAGCGTGGACAAATAATGAAAAACCATAGGAAAATGCTGATTTGGAATTTCCAAGATCATTGTATCGTATTTCCATGCTTTACCACAGGCAACCCAAGCTCTAATTTCGAGCATGGTAATAGGCTCCTGTTTCGAGTTGTTGGTGTGTCAATTTGTCAGTATATACGCTTTGTATGGTAACTACTTTAAACTTGGAAGTTTATAGTAGTTCCCATACAAAGTCTATATACTGACAAATACACACACCAACAACCCGGCATCAGAGCTTGGGTTGCCTGTGGGTTTACCATACTCTAGTTGTAGTCACTATTCGTATTCTCACGGACGAGCTGGAACGAGTTTTGAATGGAGGCTAATGCGGGGGAATTCGATAAAACCTATTTAGCATTAGAAAAGAATCCTCCGCATGAGCCTCCATTGAGTGTTCGTTTCAGCTCGTCCGTGAGAATACGAATATTGTCTATTGTTTTCTTTTTCAGTGATATCATACCGAGAGTACCTCGACGGAGATATTACAACTTAAGATCTATCCTGAACACCTTACCAGTGATATCGTACCGAGAGTACCTCGACGGAGATATTACAACTTAAGATCTATCTTGAACACTTTACCAGTGATATCATACCGAGAGTACCTCGCTAACGGAGATATTACGACTTAAGATCTATCCTGAACACCTTACCAGTGATATCGTACCGAGAGTACCTCGACGGAGATATAACTTAAGATCTATCCTGAACACCTTACCAGTGATATCGTACCGAGAGTACCTCGACGGAGATATAACTTAAGATCTATCCTGAACACCTTACCAGTGATATCGTAACGAGAGTACCTCGACAGAGATATAACTTAAGATCTATCCTGAACACCTTACCAGTGATATCGTAACGAGAGTACCTCGACAGAGATATAACTTAAGATCTATCCTGAACACCTTACCAGTGATATCGTACCGAGAGTACCTCGACAGAGATATAACTTAAGATCTATCCTGAACACCTTACCAGTGATATCGTACCGAGAGTACCTCGACAGAGATATAACTTAAGATCTATCCTGAACACCTTACCAGTGATATCGTACCGAGAGTACCTCGACAGAGATATAACTTAAGATCTATCCTGAACACCTTACCAGTGATATCGTACCGAGAGTACCTCGACAGAGATATAACTTAAGATCTATCCTGAACACCTTACCAGTGATATCGTACCGAGAGTACCTCGACAGAGATATAACTTAAGATCTATCCTGAACACCTTACCAGTGATATCGTACCGAGAGTACCTCGACAGAGATATAACTTACGATCTATCCTGAACACCTTACCAGTGCCCTTGAGGGAGCCCTGTGATGCCGAGGAAGCCTTTCCGCCTGATCTACCGCCACCTCCTTCATATTCCGGCTCCAAGTACACCATGTGAGGTTCACTAACGAACGTCCATCCATTGTGCACTCCCACCTAACAGGCAAAATATCATGAGCTATGATTGGTTAGTTTAATGTCCATAACGTCCTGTACGGACCGCAAACTTGAAGTAAAGCTGCATGGTTTTGAATACTTTTGAGCCATACAACAAATAAGCACCAGACGTTCGTGAGTCACGGACGGCAACCGGAACTTAAAATGTCCTTTTCTGCCGCGTTCTTACGTCATCACGGCTGTCACGTCAAGTCGCACACACCAAAGCAAGGGTCTTCCCATCCATGTTGATCAGTAGAAATGTATCCGAGGTACAGTCAACTCCCGCTTTCTGGACACCCCGTTATTACGGACGCCCCGTTATTACGGACACCCCGTTATTACGGACGCCCCGTTATTACGGACGCCCCGTTATTACGGACACCCAATTATGGACACCCGTAATTACGGACACCCAGTTATTACGGACATCTCTCGTTATTACGGTTACCTCGTTATTACTGACAGAAGCTGCAGTCCCGGCGAAAGTCACAGAAGATTAACTGATAACAACTCCCGTTATTACGGACTCACGCTATATTTTATGGACTTTTGGACACTTAGCTTGGTACCAACGCGACAATTTAATTGTTTCGATAGCCGGCAAAGTGGACACCCGGAACATTTTAACTTTTCATGTGGGCCTCTTCTTTTATCGATGACAACTTCAAAGACTTGAGAGACGTCCGGTTCATAGTAAAGTTCTCTAATGTTGACTTCGTAAACACGGTACCGCTCTTTCTGCCTCCATCTCCACTGCCTCATTGCCTATCTTTTACAGTGTTTGAAATCTTGAGTTTGAATATTTTTGTCTCGTCTCCCCCTAATACTGATACTCGCTGTTATGAACACCAAATCGCGGTCCTGAGCATGGCCGTTATAACTGGAGTTGACTGTAAGCTTTTATCGCCGTTTTCAATCCAGTCTTGCCTTGTGCACTATGCAGACGTTATTGACAACACCGAAGCCCCACGCGGCGGCAACACGGTATGCTCCGCTGGCGAAAATAACGAAGGCTCTGCTATCAAATACAAATTACTGAGGCCTTTAACTTTTTTAGTAAATAATTTTATAACTTAGTAAACTCACAGTGAATTACAAATTAAGAACCTGTTAAAGTCTTAGGCTTATCTTTTAAGTAGTTTTCTTATTTTTTGACAAAACAGTTCACTTTAAGCAGAAATTTTAAAATCACGGTATATGCCTGTTGTTTCATTTCAGTTTTCGCGCGAAACTGTGGGCGGCCGCGCGCCGACAAGAAATAGCAAATACGCATGCGCGTGACGTTTTGCCGCGGTGTGCTGAAGCCCTAACGTACGTAACGCGAGTGGGCGAGGCACGGGCAGCGTGCGCGGGTCTCAATTATTTTACTTGTATGGGTTATCCTTTATCTTCTTTTTTCTCTTTTCCCCCCTTTTTTTCTCGTATTGCTATTTTATGTATATAGAGCTCTGCTATGACCTGTGTGAGGAGCACTTTCAAAGTGCAGACTATCTCTGTCAAAAACAGAACTAGACAACAAAACAGACGTCTCTGACATTATTGAAATTGCCACTGACAAAAAAGGAGAAACACATAAACCCTACAACTGTCTGGATGTCAGCTTTGAGTCAAAACAATAAACAGTCTTCGATGAGACCGAGCAAATTGTCCGTCAGTCCGTAATATCTGGAGTCCATAATGATGGGAATTCTTTTAAGTTAATGTTCTGCCTCGGATCCTGTTCATATTAGCGCCTTCCGAGAGTTGACCGTACTTTGTTTATACTCAAACTGGACAGACAGCGTGCATACTTCAAACCTAAAAATAAGATATGACGATACTCACCCGCAGTCTTCTCTCTGCTATGGAGTCTCTAAGGCCGTCATCTGGTGAGATGTTACTCTGTTGAAAACAGTCGGCATGGGTTACAGCCACCTAGTTCCAAGGCGTTCTGGCTGGTATTTTTTCTGATGGGTTAATGGGATCCCTGTGGTTGGTACTGGTTTGTGACGTCACGGCTCGACAAATCCCATAAGGCAACGATGAGCTGTGACGTCAGAAACCAGTAAAAATCACAGGGATCCCAATAACCCAATCGGAAAAAATACCAACCAGAACGCCTGCAGTCATACATGCCGAATGTTTCGGATTGTTTTACCATGGCGCGCGGCCCATTTTGACCGCGCGCCACAGGTAACCCAATCTGGCAAAAAACGACCGAAAAAAAATAACAGAAGAGCCAGCAAGCAGGCTATATGTGGGTAGTAGAGAGTGATCAGAATTAGCCGTTTTTTTGGTGCGGTATCTCATTAAAGAGGTGCGGTAGGTTATTAATTCAATGACGTCTCGGCTCTATTGTCTTTGACTCATGGACAAAATGGGGGTGAAACATAATTAGGGAGGTGAATCTCATTAAAGGGGAGGTGAATAAATTATTTTCAATGACGTCATGGATCTGTCTTCCCGCATGAACAAAGTGCGGGTGAATCTCATTAGTGTTGAGGATACATAAATTACGGGGTGAATAAATTATCTATTGTCTGGGGCTCATGAATAAAGTGCGGAGGATTTCATTATCTATTGTTTTCAATTGCGGAGGATTTCATTATCTATTGTTTTCAAATGCGGAGGACTACATTAAATGCGGAGGATTTCATTAATGACGGCTAGACTGAGGAGGATTTCATTATCTATTGTTAACAAAGTGAAGTAGATTTCATTATGGACAAGTGGTTGTTTAGTAACAACACCGTCTGAGTTGTAAAATTATTTCTCTAGTAATGAAACTCAATTCTCTACCAGTTCTTCATTCCAAATAATTATCGCTGAGGTCGCTTTTCAGCTGAACACCTACAGAACCCCGGAAATTTCTTTATTATTTTCCTTACAGCTATTACCTCCGCTATCACTCGTAACGTAATTCTGAGTTCCGAATATTTATAAACCTAAATTTGAATGTCACAATTTAGGGTAGTAGTTGGATATTTTAAAGTAATGGTCCAGATAAAAACTGTAGTGCTCTACGGCAAGGAATGTAAAAAGGTGTTAATTTTCTATTATTCTTTCTCGTAATTTCATTGGTTGATACTGATAAGTTCAATAGAAACCCATCGAAATAACGAATTTTCGTTCGATAATTTTGGAGGTTTGAATCTATTTTTCATCAAAGTAACTATGGTTTAATTTCGAAGAATATCGTATGTGGGGAAAGTTCTCAAATTTACGATTGAAAAATATTTTGTTTTCTCCATTTCCGATTGGCTGGATGGTGGCTTCTCTGAGTTTTCTCAGAAAAAAAATCCAATAGCATAAAGAGAATTTCGAGATGTAGTTTGGACTGTAAACATCTCTTAAAGCAATTAAGGCATATTCAAACAAAATCGTATGTGAGGGAGGCTCATTGCGGCAGAACTACACTACAGTTCTTAGCCGGATCATTACATTACCCCCTGGCCAAAGCTGTCTCATTGGTTGCTATCGACTTGATAATTGATGAGGGGTGAAGAGCAAGTAGATAGACTGAGCTCATACTCTAATTTCTGTTTATCTTACCCTGTGTAACCGGTCAAGATTGAGTTCATTCAATAAAATTTCTTCAAACTCATTCACAGATGGCTGAAAATTTACACTAAGCTGCAAAAAAAAGAAGCAAGAATGTGTCAAAATTATGTTATTTAAAGAAGCTGTTACAAATCTATGGAGTTGTAATGGGCCTCCTGCAGGAATGCAATCATGTGGTTGTGTTACACGATAAAAAAGGAAATAAAAACCTCTTTTTGTCCTTTCTCTATTAGTGAATTATTAGCGTTATTAAAGCCAAGGAATAGTGGTTTTCTTAATATATACATGTAATCAATCTCTTGGCCCCTAGGGTAATTACTGTGGAGTTTCCTCTTCTGACACAAATGTCATTATTGACATGAGGTTGGTTTGATGGATACTGGACAGCGACTGCAGCCAGTCATTTAATGTTCGGCCAAACGTAGCGAACTAGCGGCTCATAGCTAGATTTCATATATTCAAAATATAATTAATAGGAGAGGTAGAGTTAAAAGTCAATTCTCTCGGCTGGATTTGGAATCCAGTCCTGAGGATTCGCTAGTAATGTTTCGAGAATATATAGGTCCTCAAATTAAATATTAATGGGAAAACAAAACTACGGATAAAAGGAACATTAAAAGTATATGTTTCCTAATTGGATATATAACTATCAGCGCTCGAGATTAGCGAAATTAAGTGACATCGCAGGTTTCGTTGTAAAGAAAGCTGTCATTATGGCGCCGGAGCGTCCTGATGGTCTTCTTGGAAGGTAAAATTAATCGGACTAAGGGGAAAATAGTGACATATCTGATTATATTGTGGTCAGGATTGTAATTCCTACAGATGTTCTCACTAAAAACCTAGCTATACTTAGTCTTTAACCTAAGTTAAACTTAGTTTTTACTACTTTTACCGAGGAAATTCCTCTTTAAATTAATGCACGTTATCTTGCGCGTTTCAACTGAGTTCTTTTTATATTCTAAATGTGTCTTTGACAATATTTTACCATGCAGCAGTTAGTCTCTTGCCCAAGATAATACTAGCTTAGTAATTACTGGCTTGTCAATCAATCTTAATATTAATGTAGTTTTGCATCCTGTTGTTATCTTCTCATAACACGTACAGATTTAGCAGAACTTCTGGTGTGTAGGTTGTGCAAATTCACGCGAACAGTGAATAAGCACCTCCTTGAGCTTATGTCATTTTGTTTATTTAGTCATTGACTAGAGAGAACTTTTATCTCCTTGAATTCACTTGTTTTCGATTTTAACCTAGATATTTCTTCTTGGACAGTTAGGTCTTACTGTCTTAAAATGAACATCGTTAAATTTGGTTAGTTTCGTAATTCTAAAATACTTTAAAATTCGTTTTAAGGTTCGTTTGGGTGTACGATTTTACGTTACGTCATGAAGCTGTACATCTGGTAGAACAGGTTTTTCACTTGTTTTCCTGGCATCACTTTCAAGCTTACACACGCGTGCATGTCTTTTACTACTTAAGGAGCAGCATTGTAAAATTTAGTAGAGTTGGTTGGTGCGGGGGATCCGCATAGAGCGAGTTGGCGCGGAGCTTTCCGCGGAGTACGAATAAAGCGAAGTCCAAGGTCCAACTCAAGTCTCGTCTACTCTCTCAGAGTACGATCACGGTTCCTGCGAGAGAACGCCAGTCAAAGGAAAACTCTCGCGAAACATTTGTACTGGATGGTAAAACAATCTGACTTCATATATTTAAAGGCACTCATACGAGATCGGTAGTGTGATTAGCAAAACCTGTTTGTAAATGCTATTTTCCACTTCCAATCGATTGTCGGTCTTTCTAAAACTGTTTGGAATATTTTTGTCATCTAGTAATGCATTTCCCATGGGATCGCAAGTGCAAATTCATTGGTTATTGAAGTGATATATCAGCACGTGACTGTTTCCACTCAGTTCATTGGTTATTGAAGTGATATATCAGCACGTGACTGTTTCCACTCAGTTCATTGGTTATTGAAGTGATATATCAGCACGTGACTGTTTCCACTCAGTTCACTGGTTATTGAAGTGATATATCAGCACGTGACTGTTTCCACTCAGTTCACTGGTTATTGAAGTGATATATCAGCACGTGACTGTTTCCACTCAGTTCATTGGTTATTGAAGTGATATATCAGCACGTGACTGTTTCCACTCAGTTCATTGGTTATTGAAGTGATATATCAGCACGTGACTGTTTCCACTCAGTTCATTGGTTATTGAAGTGATATATCAGCACGTGACTGTTTCCACTCAGTTCATTGGTTATTGAAGTGATATATCAGCACGTGACTGTTTCCATTCAGTTCATTGGTTATTGAAGTGATATATCAGCACGTGACTGTTTCCACTCAGTTCATTGGTTATTGAAGTGATATATCAGCACGTGACTGTTTCCATTCAGTTCATTGGTTATTGAAGTGATATATCAGCACGTGACTGTTTCCATTCAGTTCATTGGTTATTGAAGTGATATATCAGCACGTGACTGTTTCCACTCAGTTCATTGGTTATTGAAGTGATATATCAGCACGTGCCTGTTTCCACTCAGTTCATTGGTTATTGAAGTGATATATCAGCACGTGACTGTTTCCACTCAGTTCATTGGTTATTGAAGTGATATATCAGCACGTGCCTGTTTCCACTCAGTTCATTGGTTATTGAAGTGATATATCAGCACGTGCCTGTTTCCACTCAGTTCATTGGTTATTGAAGTGATATATCAGCACGTGACTGTTTCCACTCAGTTCATTGGTTATTGAAGTGATATATCAGCACGTGACTGTTTCCACTCAGTTCATTGGTTATTGAAGTGATATATCAGCACGTGCCTGTTTCCACTCAGTTCATTGGTTATTGAAGTGATATATCAGCACGTGACTGTTTCCACTCAGTTCATTGGTTATTGAAGTGATATATCAGCACGTGACTGTTTCCACTCAGTTCATTGGTTATTGAAGTGATATATCAGCACGTGACTGTTTCCACTCAGTTCATTGGTTATTGAAGTGATATATCAGCACGTGACTGTTTCCATTCAGTTCATTGGTTATTGAAGTGATATATCAGCACGTGCCTGTTTCCATTCAGTTCATTGGTTATTGAAGTGATATATCAGCACGTGACTGTTTCCACTCAGTTCATTGGTTATTGAAGTGATATATCAGCACGTGACTGTTTCCATTCAGTTCATTGGTTATTGAAGTGATATATCAGCACGTGACTGTTTCCACTCAGTTCATTGGTTATTGAAGTGATATATCAGCACGTGACTGTTTCCATTCAGTTCATTGGTTATTGAAGTGATATATCAGCACGTGACTGTTTCCATTCAGTTCATTGGTTATTGAAGTGATATATCAGCACGTGACTGTTTCCACTCAGTTCATTAGTTATTGAAGTGATATATCAGCACGTGCCTGTTTCCACTCAGTTCATTGGTTATTGAAGTGATATATCAGACTGTTTCCTGCAAAAGGCTTATTACGCATGTTAGCACACAGCATTGACAATTGAAACCACTGCTGGTCTTGATTGCAGCAGCAGACAAAAATGTTGTAATAACAATGCTTGCAAATATACATGTACTGATCACATGTTTAGAAAATACTTAGTTAATTTCTACCTTGTTAATAAAGCAAGAGTTGGTCTTCATCAGTCGAGGCTTCTTCAAAATGTCAATAAATCCAGTTTCTGCAAAAGATTTTAACAACTTTTAAGGACTCTGAGGACTTGAAATTGAATGGACTTGAAATTAGATGGCAAAATAGCAACGGTTGCTAGTTAATTGTCACTATGTTCTACTCTCAACATGGTCTGATCCACTATCTGCAATGACAAACAGCAACACTACTGTAGTTCAAGCAAGATTCTAATAGCAGCAGTTGTGAGTTGTCATGAGAATTTGCTCGTATTTCTAAAAATCTACTCACATTAATTAATTAATAATTATTGCTACTGCATGAGCTTAAAAAACCTCTGAATTTCTAACGAGACCTGAAACAACCATGGGGGCTGATCAAAGCCAGGTCCTGGATCGAATTGGAATTTAGCGTGTTGGTTTTTACGGAGGGAGGAAAACCGGAGAACCCAGAGAAAAACCCTCAGAGCAAAGGCGAGACACCAACAAACTCAACTCACATATGGTGCCGCAACCAGGAATCGTACCTGGGCCACAGAGGTGAGAGGCGAAGTGCTTAACCACTGTGCCACCCTGGTTACCCTGAGCTTAATTTCCAACCAATACATAAAGTATAACATCGGAAGCCCATTACCCGGAGCGTCCATCTCCCATACTACGTCTATGAGGCAGTGTTATTTTTAGAAAGTGTTTCCCACGAGTTTGGTTCTGCTAGCCAATCACAAGTGCTGTTTGCAAAATTTTACATCAAATGATTAATGATGTTGCAATAATAATAATATTATATTTTTTATAACTTTATTTCTGTGTTCAAATTACAATAGCTGAGGGGAAATCCTCTACTCATAGGGGTCACCTAGTATGCTAAAATATATAAAATATCATTCTAAAATAACTTGAAGTCATTGGCAAAATGCTCTGCAATTAATGCATTAACAAAGATATACTTCTGAAGAAGGAGAGAATAATGGACTTACAATTGGAAATAATTTTCTGTTTCAACCAGACTGATGGTCCTTAATAACAAGAGGTGCTTTGTATGAGCAGGAGAGCTTTATGTAAGCAGGATTTTACGGTACATGTGTTTGTGTATTCTACTAAATGTGGTGCATATGGTGAAGAACCTTTCAGACTGAGGCATTTTGTATGATGATAGAGTTCAAATTAAGATCTAATTTCTCAGCTAGCTTACCATCAGCATATGATTCCAGTATACCAGGAACAATGTCGTCTCCTCCAAGGATAGCATTCTCTGGTATGAGGTGAAATGCCTTCTCCAGGACAGAGTGTGTTTGTAGAGAGTATGACACATGGCAACCTTCAATCCTCTGATCATCAATATAGTCTGGAGGAATTTAATGGCATACTCTGAATTTCTAAGGAGACCTGAAACAACCATGGGGGCTGATCAAAGCCAGGTCCCAGCTAATCCACAGATCGAATTGGAATTTCGCGTGTTGGTTTTTGTGGAGGGAGGAAAACCAGAGAACCTGGAGAAAAACCCTTGGAACAAGGGCGAGATACCAACAAACTCAACTCACATATGGTGCTGCATCTGGGGATCGAACCTGGGCCACAGAGGTGAGAGGAGAAGCTAAGACCTTAACTACTGCACCACCCTGGCTCCCCATACATTGTATTGCAGGACAATTCATCTTTAAGATGTGCTCACACCAACCATGGCTGCCACCCATGCAAGCAAATTTAAAACAATTAGCCAGTTGCATGCAAGTTTTGAACAAAAGAGTCTGGATGATTTCCAACAACCCACCATGACGTTTTAAATTTTGTGATCATTTCATTATTCATGCAAATACTTGAATGTGACTGACTTTGTCTATTAAATTTGTTTTTTTAAATTGGCTTGGTAGCCTTTTAGTGGTGAAATGCTTTAATATCACTCAGTAGTACCCTGGCTTTCCAAGGAGATTCAGAGATCCCCAAAGTTAGAAAGAACATGTCTAATGACTAATGTTTAATGCTAAAGCAATGACAATAATTATTGTTTAAATATTTTAATCATTGAGACTACAGTACATGCACAAGCTCTTGGTATCTAATGACTTGATGGTTGACTAAAACCTTTGATATCCCTCATCAAAATATCAAACATTATAGTTCACCACAAAATTTTGGCGCGCGCTCATTGGTCAAAAGCGATCACGTGACGTGATAGTTGTCGTCCGCGGAGGCAAACTATCAGGCGATAGTGCCCGCTGAGCACGAAAGACAATTTTGTGTTGAACAATAACGCAAATAGATTGTGTCTGTCTCGGACCTATCGGCTGATAGTTTCCCTTGGAAATTTGATGTCCTTAAAACTAGCATATAAGCCCTCGAACTGCGTTCTCGGGCTTATATTTGTTTTAAGAACACAAAATTTCCGCGGGCAGCTATCAGCCGATAGTTCCTCGACGGACACAGTCTATTTGTATAATAGAAACTGCAAGCTTCCTTATGTACTTTGATAACTGTTTAAAAAAATGGTTTTACAGTTATTACCACATGTAATAAAAGAAGCCACAATTCAAGAAAAAAGTGATCAACTTTCGGAAACTGCGCTCCTTAGACATGGATTCCTTTCGTTATGACATCTGTAATTCTCTGTTGATAAAGGAACAATCTACCGACTTGAACACTCTTGTAGATCAGTATGATGATACATTACGATCGTTATTGGACCAACATGCTCCCCAGAAACAACGCTTAGTAACCATACGACCAGCCGCACCCTGGTACACACCGGAAGTGGCTACTGAGAAGCGGAAGAGAAGACGACTGGAACGGAAGTGGCGCAAATCTAGGTTTAAATGCGATCGGGATGAGTACATCTATCAATGCAACGTTGTCAACAATCTGATCAACTTGTTGAAATCTGCCCACTACACGGCAATTATTAATGAGCATTCCTCAGATCAGGGGGTACTTTTTAGAACTGTGAGCAAGCTTCTGCAAAAGTCATCTGAGAAGCGATATCCACCCTCTCCGGATAACACTACCCTTGCTAGCTCATTTGCTGATTTCTTCATTAGCAAAATTGACAACATACATTCTCTACTTGTGGAAAGGAATATTAATTCTCAAAGGCCTGACGCCCATGAGCCATCAATGTGTGACGTGGAGTTCAGCAATTTTAAAGAGCTCAGCGAAGAGGACGTTAAAGAACTCGCGAGTAAGCCTCTAGCTAAGTCCTGTGGACTTGATCCCCTATCAGCTATGGTTTTGAAAGGCTGTTTCACAGTACTATTGCCAGCTTTAACCCAGATTGTTAATTTGTCTCTATCAACTGGTGTGATGCCCGATACCTTGAAGATTGCTGTGCTATCACCTACATTGAAAAAACCCGATGCTGACTTTAAGCAGTTTCCTAATTTTCGACCTATCTCTAATCTAAAGTTTGTTTCCAAGCTGGTTGAGAAAGCTGCTGCTATTCAATCGACGGAATACATAATGACTCATCACCTTGACAATATCCTTCAGTCAGCATACAAAGTGTTACACTCTACTGAAACTGCATTGCTCAGAGTACAAAATGATATCCTGTGTGCTGTTGACCAAAACAAGTCAGTCATACTGCTCTTACTGGATCTATCAGCCGCCTTCGACACTGTTGATCATACGATACTGCTATCGAGACTCTTTCACCGTTTTGGTGTAAAGGGAAATGTCCTCAAATGGTTTAGATCATATCTATCCTCGCACAAGCAGTTTGTCCAGGTGGATGATGGTATCTCTTCACAGCGTCCTTTAGTGCGTGGTGTCCCACAAGGATCGGTGCTTGGTCCTTTGTTATATCTCATGTACACGTCACCTATAGCAGACATCATCAAGCGGCATAATCTGCACTATCACCTATATGCTGATGACACACAATTGTACGTTTCCTTTAAGGCTGACTGCTCTGTCGATCTTGAGCAAGCTAAGTTGTCGGTTGAACGCTGCGTTGGCGACATTGACTACTGGATGAGCACAAACTTCCTTAAATTGAATCAAGACAAAACTGAACTCATAGTTATCAGCTCTAGATATCGTCCTAGACCAGATCTTGAGCACATACTAGTTGGTAATGAGCGCATTGCACCTCGGACCTCTACGCGCAATCTAGGAGTAATTATGGATCATTCTCTCAGCATGGAGGAACACGTAAAGAAGATTTGTAAGGCATCATACTATCATCTAAGAAATATTGCGAAGATTCGCAAATATCTAAATCAAGGCACTGCTGAAATTCTAATTCATGCTTTTATTGGTTCTAAACTTGACCATTGTAATTCTCTTTTATATGGTATCCCTAAGTACTCAATAAGTAAATTACAGTCTGTCCAGAATGCGGCAGCTCGTATCGTAACGCTTACTAAGAAATACGACCATATTTCTCCTGTAATGATCCAGCTACATTGGCTACCCGTAGAGTTTCGTATTATTTTTAAGCTATTGTTATTAGTGTACAAAGCTCTTAACGGGATGGCGCCCTCCTATGTTACCGAACTATTGAGTTATCGCAAATATTCACGATCGCTGCGTTCCAGCAATAAAGAACTTTTGAGTATCCCGACAAGCAAACTTAAATCATATGGTGATAGATCATTTTCTGTAGCTGCACCGAGACTGTGGAACGACTTACCACTGGAACTTAGGAAGTCGCCATCAATTTTACTTTTTTAAAAGAACCTCAAGACATACCTATTCAAAGCAGCATATAATCTATAGTCTGTATGTATGTATATATATATATATATATATTATTTTATTATATACATCCTCCATGCTTCAATGGTACAAACAAATAACAAACAAACGTGATTCAGCATTTATATGCTTCGACGTGGTTGAATTTTATCCTTCAATATCAGAAGCGCTCTTAAACCGGGCCCTCGATTTTGCATCCAAATACGTGACCATCTCAGCTGACGATCGCCAGATAATTCTCCATGCAAAGCGTTCTCTTCTATTTAACAATGGCGACCCGTGGGGTAAGAAGACCTCGACCATGCTATTTGACGTCACCATGGGGAGTTACGACGGAGCAGAAACATGTGAACTAGTCGGTTGCTATCTCCTCTCAAAACTAAAACAGATATCCGGTAATGACATTGGCCTATATCGAGACGACGGACTTGCCATACTCAGTAAAACCCCGAGAGAAATCGAGAAGATTAAGAAAGAAATTTGCAAAGTCTTTGCCGATAATGGACTGAGAGTAACCATCGAAGCAAATAAGAAAGTCGTCAACTTCCTCGACGTGACGCTTGACTTGAATACCGAAAAATACAAACCATACGCCAAGCCAACAAACATCCCCCTTTACGTGCATAGCAAATCAAACCACCCGCCTAACATAATCAGTAATATCCCTGAATCAGTTAACAGAAGACTCTCAGAAATTTCATCGGACGAAGATGTATTCAACGAAGCGGCACCCGTGTACCAAGAAGCGTTACGCAAGAGCGGTTATACACACAAACTCGAATACAAACCTAAGCCGCAAAACACACCAACACCGAAACGTAATCGTCACAGAAACATAATTTGGTTCAACCCGCCGTTTAGCAAGAACGTTAAGAGTAATATCGGAAGAGAGTTCATCAACTTGATAGACAGATGTTTCCCGGCTGGTCACAAACTAAAGAAGATATTTAATAGAAACACACTCAAACTAAGCTACAGTTGTATGCCCAACGTGAAGCAGATAATAGACGGACATAACAAAGCCACCCTGAAGAAAGACGTACAGCCACAACACGACGAAACTACAAACACGTGCAACTGCAGAAAAAAAGACGAGTGCCCATTAGAGGGAGAATGCTTGACGAAAGAAATTATCTACCAAGCCACAGTTACTACCAAAGACGCAACAGAGACATACGTAGGACTGACAGCGACAGAATTTAAGACCAGATGGAGAAATCATCAGATGTCGTTCAAGCACGAAAAACGGAAGAACGATACTGAACTCAGTAAATATTTGTGGCACTTAAAGGGAAAGCAGGAAAACTACAAAATCAAGTGGAGAATCCTCGCCAAGGCAAAGTCCTATTCAAATCTCACGAAGAGATGCAACCTATGTACTACAGAAAAACACCTGATAATAACTGAGCCACATAAGGCAACCTTAAATAAACGTAACGAACTCGTATCAACATGCAGACATCAACGGAAATATATTCTCAAGTATAATTAAACGTAATATACCATGCGCGCAATCACTTTAATGTGCGCACTCATTTTACGGCTTATTTCGAAGGTTTGCCATACCAATCATATTGTCGTAGCTCTTAACAATGCTCCGATTTGTGGAGATTGGCATAACATAAAACACGATCACTTTAGCGCGCGCAACTATTTAACGGTTTATTGACGTGATCATATTATTGTTGTAGCTCTTAGCAATGCTTCAGTGTATAGAGATTAACTGAAGAGTGGATCGACTTCACGTCGGTCTACGAAACAGATTTGTATTAAATCTATGTACTCAAAAATTGAGTAGTCTACACATTGGCTTAATCCGCTCCTTTATTGTAGAGCACTATCTTGGTTTCACCGGTGAACTTCACCTATATATATATATATATATTTAGAATTTTTAGAATTTTATTCCGCGTATTATGTAATTTTTATATAGTTGTAATTGTATAGCCATAATGTATTTTTTTTAACTTACTCTTGTAAAGCGCTTAGGACAATTAATGGCTTCAGCGCTATATAAATAGTTATTATTATTATTATTATTATTATTATGAAAAATGCTTTACCTTCTAAAGAATCTTGCACAGGTAAATACAGCAAAACACCAAGTGAACCATGGTACACTGGAAGCCTATAATTATTAAATAACAAATGAATATATGGATTGTTAATGATTATAACAAATTATACAAAATTTAAAGCAATGACATGAAAAAACCGATGACATTTTTATTATATTTTATTAAATTATTGGCTTCCCTTAGCCATTTTGTGCAATGATACATGTAAATCAATTTGGAGAGTGCAAACATAATTAAAATTTTGTATCGAAGTCAGGCATAATTGCCAAAATTAGCCAACAATTTTTATGCCGTTAAAGAAATGCTAATCATATGCATGACGTCACTAGGTCCTACATTTATTTTATATTCACAAAAGTAAAAATATGGCTGACTGCAAGGATATTAGAAAAATTATGGCCATCATCAAGGTTTCTCAAAGTAAGACATATTTAAACTGAAAACTGCCCAAAAATGCACTTATTTTGTAGTATTTATGGAGATGAATATAAATGCGCAGACCTCGTGACGTCATGCATGTGATTACCATATCTTTAACAGCATAAAAAGTGTCGCCTGATTTTGGCAATTCTGCCTGACTTCGATACAAAAAAAAACAAGTTTGTGCTCTCCAAATTGATTTTTAATTGCACTAAATGACTAAGAGAAGCCTAGAATTTAATAATAAAAATAAAAACGGAATCGAATTTTTCATTTCACTTTAAACCATTTTAACTTTAAACCATAATATTGAAAAGAGCTCTTATCAGAATGTTGTCACCATAATATAGGTCCTTGGGCCTATAACATGGAAAAAATGGGAGTTGTTTTATAGTAAAGATACTAGAGCCGTGATTGGCCATTGTTTTTTTCTGCCTTTCTTCAGCAACAGCCAATTATAAGCGTAATACGAAACAATAGTTCAGACTTTTTCTTAAACCTTTGAAATGATTGGATGGCATCGCAGAAATGTATATTTCACTGTTTCAAAGATGTTGTTGATTGGACAACAGAGAAAATAAAGTTAAAAAAGCACCTTCCATTCACAATTGGAGTATCCACATTGTAAACATAATAAAAATAATACTAACATCGAATGCCTGTCAGTAATTAAACTTGTACTGAGTTACCTATTGATGGTGGCTGGAGTTGAGGAATCTCTCAGCTCATTCACTCTATTAAATAGCCGGAGGAAAGTCCATCCACAACTATAGCCTTGTTGGTTTTTTGCTAGAATAGATAAATATTGAAGAAATATTAGGAAATAAATAATACAAAATAAACAGTAGAAATGATGAACCTTAGGTATTATAATAATTGCAACCATGAAGCAAGCACTAGCAAGCGGACCAGGAGCAACCTAATCAGAGAGGAATACAATGGTACAGAATGCTGGATGCATATTATTAATTAATAGTCTCTTTCATGGGTGCGTATGATTTTTCATTGTTCTTACAACCATATATGGACATGTACACATGAACACCTTAGGCCATGTACATTGCTTTTCATTGTCCTGATAACCATATTTGGAAGTGTACATGAACACTTAGTCATGTTGATCGGAACATGGCCCATGAAATAGGCATGCATGACTACTTGTACTTTTGTGCTTGAATCTACCAGTATTCACTAACGTACATGTAAGTGGTATTGCTAGCATTTTGTAATGTTTTTTTAAAACATGCATGTACAATCTATCAAAGCTTGAACCCCAGCTTGAGTTGAGCCGCATGGGCAGATTAGCAAGAATTTACATCTAGTGAAGGACAAACTCTTCAAATTGTAAATATTGTCAAACTTGGCAGCGATTGTGGTCAGTTGATCGACCCATTGTTTCTTCTGTACTTTGGTCTGCATCGAGCGTACATGTACATGTATATATTTCAAATCGGTTATGTTTAATATAGAATTCTACATTGAAAGAACTGCTGCATTGAGTGTATATTTCAGTAATTGTTTATATTGTTTTCATCTATTGATGGTTTGCAACCAATCTCCCGAGACTCAAATGACAATAATTATTGGTGCCATGCACTAACAAAAGATGTTAATGAGGATCTTTTGTTGATGTCCACCATTTCTTGATAGCAAACTTAAGATAACGTGACATGCAAACGACAAATACAATTCTACAGTATATTTTAGAATCAAGGATGGGAACAAATCATTTGCACATCCAAGCCATGTACACATCAGCTGATGAACCACCTGCACAATATGAAGGATGGTTACAAATTTAAAACAATTATTTATAAATGCAAAACTGACAAACTGTGTATAGATCGACAGTCTTCAAGGGAAAAATGTGTATCATTTCAATCAAGCAGTGATCGAGCTTTAACTTTGTGTAGCCAATTAACTGCTACCAATCAGAAATTGACTCTATATATTATGTGCAACGCCATAAAACCAATTCAAAATTTTCAAACAGGTTCATTTATTTTAAACCAGTTCATTTTTTTTAACTGGTCTAAAAAGGGATTTTTTGTGATTCGTTAAAAAGAGGGGTTTAGTTGTTGTTTTTTTGTGTGTGTTTTTTTGGGGGGAGGGGGGGATCTAAAAAGAAAAAAATTCCATCCACCCCTCCCCTACAATTTTTTTGTCAACCTACCCCTCCCCTCTACTTTCTACCTCTCCCTTCCCCATTCCCATCCCCCTTTCTTCCTTGTTTGAGGTTTATCAAAGCCAGGACCCGGCTAATTCACAGATTGAATTGGAATTTACTGCATTGGTTTTTATGGAGGGAGGGAAACCAGAAAACCCAGAGAAAAACCCTTAGAGCAAGGGCAAGATACTAACAAACTCAACTCACATGTGGCGCCGGGTCTGGGAATCAAATCTGGACCACGGAGGTGAGAGGTGAAGTATTTAACCACTGCACCACCCCGACTCCCCTTTGTTATTTATTGATTGTATTGCAGCTATTGTATTTTATATAAAATAAGGCTACTATTTTATGCCGTCATCCTAGACATTGCTGTCATGGTTTCTTAAACTCTATGTTTACCTCACATGATGTGATAAGAGCCTCTACTTACCAAAAGTAACAATTTCTATTGCAGCAACACAAGTAACATCATTAAGGGAGGAGTGAAAATACAGTGGCTAAAGAGAGAAAAACATATAATTAATATATATATAGGCAAGCCTATCAGAGGAGCTCCCAATAATTAAATACGAAGAGATGCATGTGCATATATTATGTAATGGAAATTAATTTACGAAAATAAAAAGTGCATGTGCAGTTGAGATGAACGCGCATATATAAAGGTAAATGTAATGTGTGCATGCAGACGTAATTATGAAAATAAATTATGCATGTGTAGATGAATTGTACGCACATATGTACAAACGTAACAGAACAGGTGACGGCATACAACAGAAAGAACATGACGCATACGAGTGCACGCGAAGATGTAATGGAAATTAAAGTTGGAAATTGAATGTTTAACGCAGCAAAAAAATTACACTGATCATTGAGAACTAGAGAGATTTAGAAAATCACAGAATCCCATAAACAGAGGATTGAATGTAAAGGACAGGCGCTAAAAGCCATATAAAATCAAGCTCAAAAACCTTACATGTTCCGCGCACTAGTGCATGGTCGGGCGGGCAGTCGGTTGTGAAAAACACATCGTTAAAATTTCACTCTCACGCTATATGCATGGTGCTCTGCTTGCGCGGGCCAAACTGCTATTATATACTAATGGTCTAATTGACAAGAACTAGCATGCAACCAATGATATTATCTTTGAAAGGTACACCATTACCTGCACTACCATAAAGAGGGTTGTCAGTGAAAATTGAAACAAGATGGTTATTAGAATACATGTAGTACATGTAGATTAAAATTGCATGAATGAAAGGGAATTCTTTGGCAAAACAGACAGCTACTTTTTAACCTGACAGCCAGTGGAAATCTGCCGGAATTAAACCCCCCAGAAATCCACCAGTTGCTGGCTTCTACTAACATTACTTCATTATGAACTCCTGGTAAGTTTAACTAGTAAACATTAAAATGTAATGCTGAATTTTGATTTACATGAAGATAAAATGTACATGTAAAGTTACATGGTGAGGGAGAAACTGAAATATTTACATGTATTATTAAATAATAAAAAATAAACAACTTCACATGTATAGGCTTCAAGCCAATCCTAGAACAGGACCACATGGGTAATTTATAATGATACTCATTACTTATAACAAATGAAAGATGGTTCTTCAATTGTTCTATTCAACAATTATAATTACTGTAGGCTTCAAGCCAATCCTAGAACAGGACCACATGGGTAATTTATAATGATACTCATTACTTATAACAAATGAAAGATGGTTCTTCAATTGTTCTATTCAACAATTATATTTAGACCTGCAGCCCGAATGGGCTACGAGTCAATAGCCCATGAAGTGCACCCGAATGGACTACATGTATTTAACTCGTAGCCCATGAGGGAGAAAGGTCTAATTGTTTTAGTATAAACTAACTAGTCAGACAGTAGAAAATAATAGAAAGAAACAAATTGAAGTTAAAAAATGTTATTATTTCATGAAAATGCGTGCTGTTTTTCTCTACCATGGGCTATCACAAATACATATGTGCAGACCTATAGTAGGGTAGCCAATCAGAATGCAAGATTTGCAATAGTCCACTAGTTGGTTTATACTAAAACAAAATAATGCACACTTGAGGTCTTGGAAAAACTGTGGGCACAAGCAGCTTTTCAAGACCTTAATGGCCATATTTATATAGTGCCATATCAACCACAGTTTCATGGCGCTTTACATATGACTGACATATCCCGTCAGTGAATTATTTCGGACTGCTTCACGGCGCTAATAGCTGCCACGCAGTTTACAATGTTGAGTGTGGTTAGTGCAATGGCCAGGCTGCTGTACCGGGTGACAATTCCCTGCTCTTTTTCGAGTAGTACCTTGTAAGTACTTTACATACTAATTTGTGTACAGTACAACATCCATGGCAAGCAGATGATTAATGACAGTACTTTACTGTCAACCACAGCATGCTATATACTGCTCTCAGTTGGAATTATATTAAAAGGGATAGAGACTTTATGTTTGTTTTATTGACAAATAGGGGCACTTGTTGACTGTATGACAAACTCAAAATTTCTTCATACTGCATTAATTCAGCATGACATGCAGTATTCATTATTTTTGTTCATCATACAGTCAGCACCATATATAATAATATTTTTGTCAATACAACACCAGTCTATAACATAACCCTTAAGTAAACAACTTAAATACACTGCCATATTAAATTAGCTGCTCATCCAACTAACATATATTTATTGTTTACTAAGTACAATCATTATTGGCAGCATTACTGTCTAATAATTTTTAAGGATGATATTTAACTTTACCTCATCACAATCAATCTTGAAGCGGCTATTATCATGACCACTAGCATTAGTCACTGGTCCAAGCCAGGTGCTGCCATAAAAATATTTATTGACTGTGTCATAGAAAGTGATCCTCAACTGAAATTCAGCATCTTGTGCAGAAATATCCTGCTGATAACAATAGATAATATTAAAGTCAGCTGTTTAGAAGGAGCATATAATTTACACTTCAGGGTAACAGCTAGCTGTACATGTACGTTCACTCATTCTCTATAAGGCCCTACTTATGCTGCCCCCTGCATTAAAACAATTCGTAATATAAAAATTATTGTCAGGGCTACTGTACATGTAGCTCCATTTGCTGTGACAAAAGTCATTGTAAACACTAACACAGTGTTGGATAATTTTTTTGCTATGTGCCTGACCATTAATCACAGCTTTAATGATCATTTAAATTTATAATTTTATTACAAAATATATGGCAAACAAAGGCCTTGCCCAGCAAAGGTGAGGGCAATAATCCGTTAAAATAGCTATAAAGTATAACATGTGGGAAGGATAAAGACACCTGGAGACTACAGAATCCAACTGAGGACACAACTCGGTATATACTTCATGGTAGTGTTTCGTTCCATATAGTCTCCCTGCATAATAATTTCCTCTACTGTTTTACAATATTATATATTATATATGGAATGAAACACTACCATGAAGTATATACCTGACTCACTCAGACAGCACATGGCCATGGTGTGCTGGTCACTGCCTAGAGGGGTTAACATTTTATTGAAAGGCACTACCCCCTATTGATAACCCTGCCACACATGATGAGCAGTTAAAATGATATGTTAATAGATCAAGGGGCAGCATAAAACTTCTATTTCCAGGTCAATAATTTCTTTATAAAATTAACTATATTAGAGATAAAGTTGTCCAAGGAACCCAGATCACCCTGCCCACAAAGCCAATTTTACTGAATGTTTGTAAGGAGAAGAGTAATGGCCTGAAGAGAGCCACGGTGGAATAAGGATCATGGTACTTCAGTCTCATGTCAACCAAGTCCCCGGTTCATTATTATTACCCCAGTCAAGGCAGTGACTCATTCTCAAAGTGTAAAATATATACTACATGTAGCTCTCTAAATTCATTGGAGATTATGATGGACTGGTCCCATCTCAATGGACATACATTATTTAAGAACCACTGAGAGTTGGCATGATGTATTCTAGGTCTGAGTAGCAGTACAAACTTCTTTGTAATCTTTCTAAACTGTTCTGTGGAGTTTCATCAGGTTTTCTTGTCTCTTCGTTGCAGTCAAGAAAATCTTTAGAGAGTTTTAGATCGTATTTGGCTTTTTGTGCTCGGAATGTTCATTGTCATGCAGCTCATTTAAGCTGTTCACATCTTCCTCTGTGATTTTCACAAACATATGCCACCAATTTTTCATTCAAAAGGCAACAAACGTGACGTCATCAATATTTTCACTTTTAAAAGTAAGGATATGGAAAATACGCCACCAATACCTGGATGTAGTTTCATATGAGTTCTATGAGTGGTTTATTTCTCAGTAAAACACTGTCATCCATATAATAAACATGACTATGTAGTATACTGCTTAAATACGTATATTTCAACTGGGGAAGTAAATTTCACCTTAACAAGTGATCGAGATAACCATTGTCTTTAAGTTGACTTTAAAGGTAATGCATCAGTCAATTCCAGCAATGCCCACCCACCGTCTAACACCTCAGGAGGAGGAGGGGGGGGGGGTTGGATGGGCAAATGCTGGAATTGCCTTAAGAAATAAATTGTAAACTCTATAAACTGATTTCATGCAAGCTAGCTAGTTTTAATATATTAATGTAGTCAACTTGACTTAGTTGCAGAATACCCCCTCCACTCAAAAGATCGCTTGAAAACGGCGCTAAATTCTTCACTTTAGTTCAGGTGTATTTAGACTCGTTCTATGAACGATTTTGGGTGCCAGTGCATCATCAAGCTTTTTTGCTATACTTTCACCTTGACAAAAATAAGTTTCAAAAAGACCCATTAAATCGATTGTACAGTACATGTATCTACAAAAGCAAACAGGCAGTGCTCAACATTTTTCAACAGATGATGAAATGAAAGAAATAGGCCCTTTGCAGCTAACAGTCACGTGCAAGAAATGAATTATTAATGAACCAAAGGAGGGGGTATTCTGCAATTACTCTCTTCAGGGTTGTCAAATGTTAAGTGTTTAAGTTGCTGGACAACAAGGATAATTAAATTTAAAGTAACAATTGTGAAATCGCCGTAACATCGAAATTATTTAAAAAAAGACTTTTCGAGATTACCGTGACATTTCTAAATCTGCAAGTTATATAAATTATATAAATTTAGTTAGTCTGTTAGATACACATTCAATGAAACGTACATGCATGGTATATTTAATAGAGTTACTTAATTATTTGAAGCAAAAGGGAAGCCGAAATCAGAAAAGAATCCAATGCGTCTGAACTTTTCAAACATAAATAACGGTGTTGGCCGCTGTAAGTTTAACAATTCTGAACTTTAGGTAAACAACAAACTTTGGTGCAGACTGTTGTACTCACAACTAGAGAATCAGGATAGCGAACCCCTTCGACGGACTTGACGCACAAATAAAATCCAATACTGCCTGACTTTTGAAGTTCAGCATTTCTTCGAGAAGTATGTGGTAGGACGAGTCGGTTATTCTCAAAGAATTCCTGCCATGACTCCTCTTCTTCGGCCATTTATCTTTTTGTTTATGTGAATGCTGTGACTCATGTCTCATGACCATGGCGCCGAAAAATTCAAGCGGAAGGAATTAGATGGGCCTCGCTTCTGTGTGAAGTTTTCTTTCTGGAGCCTCGTTTTCATAAGACACAGGAAGCCTGAGGCTGCGGGCAGTTTGGTGTTTCGCGCCATGTTTTCGCGCGCGAAAATATTTTGCCGCCATGAGATTAACACAATTTATTCACACAAAATGGAAATATTACAATATGACGAATTAATTAAAGCAAACGATAATGAGTGAAAAAACCTTCTGTTCAAGCTAAGTAAATAAAGTTTTACAAAAACAGATTTCGAATGAGTTACTCAGTAAGGCTGACATTGAAATGGTTTTCCTATTGTTTTTGTCCTTCTGATCCAATCAAATTACAGAGTGATCGTACAGTAATCACGTTACGGTACAGTAAGTTACAGTAACATTTTAAACTACGTCAAATATTTAGGGTCGATTTAATTGAAGTCAATATTTCGACTAGAAAATCTAGTCTTTTAGTCGAAATATTGACCTCAATTTAATCGACCATATATATTTTACATAGTATATTATATTGGCCCTGCAATTTAAAATATTTTATTAGCGCTACGAGTGACGTCCAATATAAGCATTTCTACCACAAGAGATCTCGATCCGGCATCCACATAACTATAGGCCTATATCTGTTCTTGCTGTTGTTAGCAAACTCGTTGCATTGAAAGAATCATTTTTAATCTATGAAATTGTATGGTTACTAAAATAACCTACTTGCCGATTCCGGCTCAGTCTGGCTTCAGGCCATTGCGGCATTCAACACTAAGTGCGCTTTTAGATACAACAAATGATTGGTACTTTAATATAGACAAAGGTCGTCTAAACGGAGTAATCTTTTTAGATCTTAAAAACGGGCCTTTGACACTATTGACCACGGCAAATATTGTCAAAAGGGTTGGCATTTGCCAAAAGTCGCTTAAATGGTTTTCCTCATACCTATTTGAGCGTAGTCAATCTACATATATTAACGGTAATTTGTCTGATCCTCTAAGGATTCAATGTGGTGTTCTGATGTTCGATCTTAGGCCCATTACTATTTATAATCTATATTAACGATCGTTCTGCTTGTAGTCATTTACTCCAAGCCAAGGCTATATGCTGATGATACTAGTCTTTCTATGGCATCGAAAGATCCTATTGTCCATTCCAAACCCTACCCCTACATTTAAAAACACCCTTACCGTCAACAACGGGTGCTCACTAATTTAGGATTTTTAGAGCTATAGTCACTAAATTAGGCTTTTTAGGACTATAGATCACTGAGAAAAATAATGCTTTTTCGATGGTCCTGTTAACTAATCCAAACCCTACTTTTCGCGTGTAACAGTCTTTGATTGGGCTTGACGGAGCGTATAATGATACAGCAGGGTGCCTATGAATACATTACGTCAAAATTTGCGATATTTAGGCTGAGTTCATTGGCTCAGTTGAGCCATATTCCTGAACCTACTTCACAGGGCCATTGAAGAAGCATTATTTTTCTGTTGCTCAGTGATCTAGTCCTTGTGTACTGCCATTGTTCCGTGTCTATTTTACGCGTAAATGCAAGATAAGTAATTAGAACAACAATAGGTAAGATATAAGAATATGTGAATGGATTTGTCCATGCAGTTGTGTCAAGTTCACGTTAGCTCAGATGGTAGAGCGCGGACTTTGTAAACCTAATGTTCCTGCTTCACTCAGGGGCGTTAAGGCATGGGTCTCAATATGGCCGCCGCAAATCAAGAGGGGGTGGTCTATCTCTTCGTGATTGTAAGATATATCCTTGACACTTTGACAGATTCGACAAAGTCACAACCTTAACTCATTTTCATGACAGTTTCCATGGAAACATGGAATGTGACCTATGACCTTTATTTCAAGTAAATTTTAGAAAATCCTCCTGGTGTACCGTAAAATGTTCTAATTTAGTGGATATTTTTATGCAAGTGAATCAAGGTTAGTGCACACTTTGTTGCTCCAATTAGGAATGTTGGTAATTTTAAGGGGAAGGCTAATTAAGGCTAGTATGAAATATGATACCCCTCAAGTTTGTACTGAATTAACAAACATTTCAACAATTCCTAATTGGACGCATAAACTACATGGTAAGCTGCATTAATCCCATCGCCTTTACTTCTAAATTTTGTGCACTTTACATTCCTCCCGAATCTTTGAAATGTACTTTTCTAAAAATTAGTTCAAAGGTCACAGCTTCAATCGCCATGGCAACCATCTATACAAAAATGATTGAAGGGTGGGTTTACATTTTACATCATGAAATCAAGGTTTTCAAGTAAACCCAAACTAAAGTAGACCACCCCTACTTATTAGGAGTGTGATAGTCCTTGACCTATGCCTTAATATATCTGAGCAGTATCAGGAACCTGGCAGTATTCATTAAACGCTTCTTTCCAACGGACTTCTTTCCCGGAAGTGACGTCAAATGACGTCATTGGACGTCCGAGTATTCAATTCCCACTTCCGGCCCCTAGTGACTTGAATTGCAATTGCACCATGCAATTAAAAGTCCAATAAATATTCGCCTGACAATTAATCTAGGATCCCGAGACCTCTAACTGAAGCTTCCAAACACAGTTTCCATTAAAGAGGGGCAGTTCTCTGGGACAATCTAACAGAAGAGACCCAGAAAGTAGGAGCGGAGCGAGACAATTATTTTACCACTTTCTTTGCGTTGAAATAAACACTGAGGTCCTCTCTCGTGCCAGTCTCCTTTTTCCATTTTTACGCGACCAAATTATTTTATCACTTCCTTTGCGTTGAAATAACACTGAGTGTCTGTTTCGCAGGCTAATCTAACTAATGAGTCAATAAACGAACAAAATACTAATATTTTTAAAAGACTTTTACGCAAGTTTTTTTATCAACTACATGTACAGTCGAACCTCCTGTAACTAAGCGGACACCCGTGGGACTAGCGTAGCTGTCCGCTTACGGGAGTTGTCCGCGCTTACAGGAGCCGGTTGACAGTAAGGGGTAGGAAGCGGAAGTCAACCGTGGAATTGTAACTCACATGCTTTAAACATACGGCTATATAGGTTCAATCTAAGGCCGTCATAAGCTCAAATGTGTTGTCTTTTTACTCAGCTGACCTTGATTTCAGTAATGAGCTAGAATTCAAAGATAAAATTGCATACATTTGAAAAATGTAACTTCAATCTCTTCGGGTGTCCGCTTAAGAGAGCTTCTATGCTCTGTCACTGCGCTCCGCCGCATAGAAAATATTTATGTTGTATATTCTACATACGCATCAAGCAAGGCGTGTTAGGAGGATGCCGACCAGTTATGTCAAGTTTATTGCCGTATAAACATTACATATTAATGTTAAGCTAAAGACGAATCGCCGGATACGAAAAACCAGGTTAAAACCTCACTTTGAGGAAAAAACTATTCTGGAAACGTATACTCCAACCCTATGCGAATTCGCCAAGACCCCTGGAGGTTAAGGGTCATCAAAAAACTTACTTACATAAACAACCGCTGTATAAAGCCGGGATTACATAGTGTCTATAAATTTTGGCTCGGATAACCGACCGTGTAAACTGGCTGGCGTCAAGTGAAAGATATATGCAAATATCATCTTAAATAACAACTCCAAGTCCTTAGGGAAGAACACTAGGTGCTAATTACGAATGCCCAACAAAAATACATTTAATTTTGGTTATTTTTGCTCATGTAGACCTAGAGCTAGATAGGTGTCCGCGTCCGCTTACGAGAGGTGCCCGCTTACAGGAGGTGCCAAATGTAATGTTTTAGTAGAGAAATGGTCGGGACCGCGGAATTGTGTCCGCTTAATTACAGGAGGTGTCCGGCCTGGACGACATTCAAGTTAAATAATTCCTACAACGGTGATCCTAATAACAGGTTGAAGATTGTATTGTATTCTTGACGAAAAGCGCTACATTTCATTCCTAATAATAAATGTCAGTTTCAAGAAATGGACAACAAAAATCAGGGGTGAAATTTACGTGATTTTGATGCAAGGGCCCGATTACAAATATGTCCACAAAAATTAGGAGTCCTGTCACAGGGGATGATTTTGATGTATGACATTCATTTATACCTGCTGGCATTAAAGAGTAAAAAATAAATAATATGAAAAAGATGATCACTTTTTTGCCTTAAAAATTCTTTTCTGCAGTCATTCTACTCTCCGTAACTCATAATATGATTTTAGCAATAGTACAAGTTATACCTTGAAACAATCGTCTGATGATAAGGAATCATTTGCGCCTGCTAAAATTGTGATCACACCCTCGTGTAAAATGTTGTAAATTTCGTCTTCGACTTGTTAGTAGCACAATGTGGCGCTCACGATGCATATTGTAATCGCACCACAAGTATAAAAAACATGGTACAATTTCAAAAGACATTTACATATTATGTCGTCCAGGCCCTTTTGCCCGACGCGGCCCATTACTTATCTTATGTTACTTACTTCACACGGATCCCTAGTCGGAAGAACATTTTTTCTGTGTAATGATGGGATACAGTGTATAATAAAGTTGATGATGATGATGATGGTGCCAAACTGTACTGTACGGTTACAGTACGGTTACGTTACGGTTACGGTTACGGTTAGGGTTGCGGTTGCGGTTGCGGTTGCGGTTGCGGTTGCGGTTGCGGTTGCGGTTACAGTTACAGTTACGGTTACGGTTACGGTTACAGTTACGGTTACGGTTACGGTTACAGTTACGGTACTTGTACGGTACTTGTACGGTACTTTACGGTACTTTACGGTACTTTACGGTACTTTACGGTACTTTACGGTACTTTACGGTACGTTACGGTACTGTACGGTACTGTACGGTACTGTACGGTACTGTACGGTACTGTACGGTACTGTACGGTACTGTACGGTACTGTACGGTACTGTACGGTACTGTACGGTACTGTACGGTACTGTACGGTACTGTACGGTACTGTACGGTACTGTACGGTACTGTACGGTACTGTACGGTACTGTACGGTACTGTACGGTACTGTACGGTACTGTACGGTACTGTACGGTACTGTACGGTACTGTACGGTACTGTACGGTACTGTACGGTACTTTACGGTACTTTACGGTACTTTACGGTACTTTACGGTACTTTACGGTACTTTACGGTACTTGCACGGTACGGTACGGTTATGGTACGGTTACCGTACTGTTCCGGTACGGTTCCGGTACGGATACGGTAATGCTACCGCCATGCCGTGGTTTTTCCCACTCATACGAAATCTGCTCTATATGAGTGGGCAAGAATCCGGAAATGACTTACCGCACGGTTACTGTATGCTAGGCTTAGATACATAATTCCGGATTTTTTTGTGGAGAATTTTAGACATCGAAAAGAATTTTAGAAAATCTCGGGAATTTTAGAGAAAGAGTAAAAGTTGGTAGAATGTTAGAGAAATATCAGCTTCCAGGTGACGCTTTGGCAATTTACACAAGCAAAAACGTATATTTTGTGTTACCTCACAGTAGTGTCTACAGTACAACTAATCAGCGGTTTCCCACTCAAAATCTCACACCTCTGTTGGTAATAAACTGTGCTTTTATGAATACCATTCATTGTTTCTTGTTATATCTTGATCATGCTTTTGATATACTATGAAAATGTATATAAAATGTTTTAAGAATTTTAAAAAAATTTGAAAGAATTTTAGATTTTTTTGGAGAAATT
The DNA here is from genome assembly GCA_030867875.1 of Actinernus sp. WN-2022. Taxonomy (NCBI): domain Eukaryota; kingdom Metazoa; phylum Cnidaria; class Anthozoa; order Actiniaria; family Actinernidae; genus Actinernus; species Actinernus sp. WN-2022. Next base: position 25,479,017 of record JAOWCC010001368.1, on the reverse strand, counting down.
CCGGAAAGAATTTTAGGCCATTTTTCGGGAATTATGTATCTAAGCCTGTATCCGCCGCTACTTACTAAATACGAATAGGCCAGAGCTACGAAAGCCCGGGCCCTTAATAATATAGCGATATAGTCTGGCTATCCCTTCGTTTTTGCTCGCCATAGCACTGGATAGATTGTTTTTTGGCTGCTTGCCACACGCAATGTGTGACGAATCAGTCCATGATAGCAACATCGGGCAACACACCCGGGGGAGGGGGGGGGGGGGGTGTGTGACTCCCTTATGTGAGGGTACATGGATGCTCGTCGTACCTATTAGGGGTCAAAATCAGGAGTTTGGTACCACTTAGGGTATCCACGATCAAACACAGACATTTTTATGTAATGCGGTACCTTTTTAATAGGGGTCGGGTGTCACCGAATGCAAGAGAATGACAGCGCTTTTGAAAACAACAAGGAAGAATGTGCTTGATGATACAACATCAAGTAATAGCAATAAAAGGCATCGAAAGTTTAAAATGTTGGCACGTTTTTATCAGTACCTTTTAGGGGTCAAAATAAGCTTGAGCCACGCCCATTTTAGTACCTCTTAGGGGTCAAATCGAAAATGTCCGACGAGCATCCCTACCCCTTTTATACGGAAGTCCCTCCCCCCTCTCCCCCCCCCCCCCCCCCCCCCCCCCCCCCCCCCCCCCCCCCCCCCCCCCCCCTCCGGGGGCAACACATATGGGCTGAAGTAAAGTGTCACCGGCTCATTCTGCTTGCTACGCTGTGCTGACTAGTCCCAACAAGTACAAATAGTTGCATTCTAGTTTTGAGCGCTTCTCGTGTACGTTTTTTTTAAATAGCTAACCGTATCTAGTTCTATGTGAAAGAGTTTGCTCGGCTTTTATAGGGCTTCCACAGCTCTGCCCATTTTCGTAGCTACTTACTACTATACTACGACTACTTCATAACTATCGGATATAATTATTTCTGTATTTGTCTAGGCCCTGGCCCTCCGTGACCGTCTGTCCGTTTTCGCGGGGGACAGGTCGGTATGATGTGTTTCTTATTTTCCGAGTACTAAATAGGAGGACTAAGTACGAGCTTTGCAAATATGGAGAAACCTCCCAAATATGGAAAAAACCGGAGATGTGGGTGTCTGTATCGAAAATGGCGGCTAACTAGACTAATTGCTGGTAGTTGAGCCATTTGCTGCCGTTTACATCTTAATTTGGACTTAAAAACTCGGAAATTTCTACATCTAGTTTCCAAAAAGCCCTCTCTAGTAATTAATCTCCTTCTTTATTGCATTTTTACTTGGATTATACCTGCAAAGTCGTCGAAATGATTGGGGGATTCTTCATCTACAATCACAAAGGAGAGGTTCTTATTTCCCGGGTTTATCGAGATGATATCGGGTGAGTATGATTAGACTTTCCTCTCATAGTTATAGACAGTATACTCATCCTAATTTCTACTTGAACATTTTTTTACCAGGAGAAATTTGCTTGATAATCAAGGAATTTTTGAATAACATATGCTCTCAACTGTAAGCTTCGGTGATCTCCGATTTCAATCATATTATATGTTATTTGTGATTCTTATAGAGCTGATTTCAATTGAGTGTTGGAAGTGTTTTGGTTTTGCGTTTACTAAGCTATCCTATTGGCTGAGAAAGTAAGCCAACCAATCAGAATCCAAAGTAAAACCAAACACAAACTGGTTTTGCTTTGGTTTGTCATTGGCTCACAGGGAAGCCATGTACGAGTTACTTGTGATTACTCGCTCCTATGATTGGCTGGCTGTGGGTAATTTGCGTTTGGTTTTACTACACTCAATTGAAAACCGCTCTTAAGTATCACAAACAGCATTTGGAAATTCTTTATTGTTGCTAAACGCGTTTCAGATATGAATTTGTGCTAAATTGTAGCTACATATATATACTTTAATTGCATAAATGCAAGTCGCAAATGTACGTATTTGAGAGATAGGTACAAAAATAGTACTGTGGATGCAAAGGTGGTGTTTGCCCTCCCATTTGCAAATCAGAAGAGCAACTGGTACAGTATTGCATAATACATTCAAACCAAATAAACTTGCATGGAATTTAGGTTTATTTTTGTGACATTATGCATCCTTTTACGCAGTTCATTACATGAACACAGTCCATGCTATATACAGTCAATGAAAATCAATCGTCAGAAAACCAATCGATATCAATTAATGAAAATTAGTTAATTGAAATTGATTGGTATTGGCTAATCGATGACGATAGTCGCACAAAAACATTGGATCAATCACGATTTCTGGGAAACTCCCACACTTCACCCTAACCTTTAATTGGTATGTAGATTCTAGTAATCTCAGGGTCTTGAATGCCCCTGTCTTGCATAGTTCCGGGTCATCTTTAGGCAAGATGTAGCACCTGTATGCCTCCCTGCCAGGGTTACGGTGAAGCTACTGTAGTGGTAGCAGGCTAGTGGATGACTTCAAAGGAAAAGATTGACAAACTGATCCTTTGGCGGAGATGTCTCACGGGCAGGTGACGAGCTCTTTAGCCTTGGTTGGCAATCACCTAGAGACGGTGTCTCGATAAAAACACCCAGACTCCTGGTCTGCAACAGGTTCATGTTAGTAAGGGCATACAGTCATAAAAACTTGCTTCAACAAATATGTAATGTTAGAAACACGTTTGCAATGCGAAGTGGCGATCTGCATTACATGAACAGTCTAACCCATGCTTGCATGGATTAATTATGGACTTTAAAATGATGATGATGATGATGATGGTTAATCATCAATAGAACAATGCATATCCAAGGGAGGGGTGGGTGGGTAGTTTCCCAGAAACCGAGATTGATCCAAAACATTACTATGGGCTTTTGACACACGGCGGCCATGTTGCCTCGAAACAATGGATTTCCCATGTGTAGCCTCGTACTGAGCAGTTACAGAATGAGTTCACACGTGAAAACAAAGTTTTTTATACTCCTGGGATTAAACATGGCCACCGTGTGAATAAGGCGTCAAAGAAAATAGATAACAATTGATAGTTGGATGGGGTAATCAATGACAATTGATATGATTAAAAGTCACAAAATTTCATCTCATCTATTGCCCATCGATTTCCAATATCAATTGATTGTTTTACAACAACATCCAATTTTCTCGCTTTCTGATTGGCTCTCCGCTATATGCAAAATAAGTACCACTCGCAAGCCGTGGTAGCTTTGCAAAGTGCTTTCACGGCGAGGTTTGTGAATTCAAATGGATGTTAACTTCGCTTCCAAAAACAAGAAAGTGAGGATTTCACAAGCATTTTATTACTAGGAGAAGTTAATCGGTGAGTCAAACTTCTTTGTAGTGTGCCATTTGGCAAAATGAGACTTTGTGACTAGACTAGTTCTCTCAGAGCTCAGAAGTTTTGAATTATATAACAATAACTTTTCTGATCCAAAAAAAAAACAAGAAAGGATTTCACATGCATTCCATCAATTACAGAAGTTAATCGGTGAACCAAATTGCCATTTGTCTAAGAAAGCTTTCTCTCGGCAACGGTAATTAGAAGTGTTTACATTTTGACTTTCAATGGCCTTTTTCGACTCGAAAGCAGTTTATTACGCACTCATTTGAAGCTATAAGTGCTTTGTCGTTGTAAAAAACAAATCGCACACATTTTGCCATTGTCTGAACTCGTATTGATCATAGAAATGACGCCATAAAATGTCCAAAACTTTGCAATGAAACAACTCGCTACGCTCGTTGTTCCACTTGAGTTTTGACATTGTATGGCGTCATTTCTATGATCAATACGAGTACAGACAATGGCAAAATGTGTGCGATTTGTTAAATTGACATTGATTGGTATTGATTGTTATTGATTGTCATTGATCATCGATTGTGTATGCTGGGTGTATTGACATGGTTCGTCAAATTTATCATCCAATCAAAGTGGGTCATCTATAGATTACTACATGTATGTATGTTAAAGAACGTGCATCACTAGTATGAGATTTATGTTATGAAATTATTAAGTCACTATATCTTTATTAAAGCAATTTGGATGCAGTGTCTGTTATTTTGTATTTCTAAAAAAATAGAACACAAATGCATATCTTCTCTGGGAATGCAGCTTTGTGAATAATATTTTTGCACTAATGCCACAAGGGTGCAGCCTAGAATGAACACTCAAATCTATAACTTGTTTATTTTATCCTCTTTCTAGACGTAACACAGTTGATGCCTTCAGAGTGAATGTCATCCATGCAAGAGGTCAAATTCGGTCTCCCGTCACCAACATCGCCAGGACTAGCTTCTTCCACATCCGGCAGGGCAATGTGTGGATTGCTGCCGTCACTCGACAGAATGTCAATGCTGCCCTCGTGTTTGAGTTCCTGTTTAGAACAGTGGATATTATGATGTCATATTTTGGCAAAGTGACTGAGGAGGGAATCAAGAATAACTTTGTGCTCATATATGAGTTGCTAGATGGTAAGTTGTGTTAGACTGTATCTAAAATAACAAAGGAAGTCAGATCAGGTAACTTTGCTGTTATCACTAACTGTTCTCAGTAGACAATGATAAAAAACTGTATTACTTACAGAATATGACACAACCGTGATGCTTAGCAGTTTTTTGTTTATTTTCGCTTTGTGAAACTATCAAACTAAATAGGAAACTACAAGAGAAACTTTCCGAAAACATCATGCAAAGCACGATGGTTGGTCTGTACTATTTAAAATAATGCAAAATAGAAATCATATAATTATAATATATTATACAGGAAAGCTAAAGCTTGCTAGGGGCCCAAAAGCCACTTCCTGCATCCTACATGCTTCATGGCAGGGTAAAAGTATGTTTTAACCATCCAACCAACATGTGTCAGGTGACGAATGGGCATCTGTTGAGCGTCTAACTGGCAACTGTTTTTGCCAGCTGTGTTACCGACTGTTATCCGATAGTTGGCAAATTGCAGCAAAGTGTCGGCACTACATAAACAAAAAATGCTTACTTATAAATCGAAGTGCTGTGTGCAACAAGGGTGTAAGTTACCCCTGATTACATTCTAAATTCTCCCGTAGAAAACAAAGAATTTGAAGGAGAATTTAGAGTGTGATCAGGAGTCACTCATGCCAATTTTGCACACAGCCCTTCAATCGATGCCCAAGCTTTGGAAGCCTTAATTTTACAGCTATCCATTGGTAGGTTTATCGTTGATACAAACAATGTCATTGTACTCCTTCAAAGTAAAGATAACCAGTCTTTTTAATTGCCTGCTACCCCAAAGTTGTTGTTCTAAAATAATTGCCATTTCCCCCCTGCAGAAATAGCAGATTATGGATATCCCCAAAAGACTGACACAGCTATTCTCAAGACTTTCATAACCCAGCAAGGTGTGAAAACTCAGGTAAAGAATGACAAACTTGGTGTTACATGTATATTTCTTTTTTAAATTAAAATTTGTGACAGCAATGATGAAAATCATTTTATATGATAGAGGACCTTTGTGGGATGATTGTCCTTACCACGGTTTCTGATACAGCTGTCAATTGCCCTATATCATTATGACGTCACGGCTTGTTTATGAGGGGGACAGAATCGACATGAACAATAGAATTTTGAACTAAATCTGCTCTGCTGAGGAAAATTTATCTTCGAATTGTCTGGTTTCCAGATATCACACGGTGGGCACAAACTACCATAAAAACGGCATGAGTTCAATATCTTAAAAAGTTTTCAACGCAGACGGTTGAATTTTGGTAGGTGGGTATAGAATCGTAAATGGAATATAACCTGATAATTTAAGCTATGTTAATACCGTTATGACATCACAATGACATCATTTACCCATTTGTAATACGTTTCTTATAACTGGTCATTACCTCTAAAAACGGAATGTCGTATATTGCTAAAATCTCCTCGTGATGAGAATGAAGGAATCGAAAACCCGATGTCGATTGGTTAAGGAAATCAAAAGTTATGGAAGTTTGAATTTTGGAAATAAACAACGGGAAATAAACAACACAAAAGCATTTATGAAAATATCGCTTCATTCATCTTTTAGAGTTTTAAATACTGTTCCATGACATTTTGTCCAGTCATAAAATATGTTGGTGGCTAAAATCATATGTTTTTTGATTTTTGATTTTTTGTCCATAACCGGCTTAAAATTTAAGTCATATTTTCAGCAACGTCATTATGACGTCATATTTTTTTATACATGCCCTTAGAAAAAAAGCCTTTGGGTGATTTTCGGGTTTTATTGATGAAATTCACTAGTCTGGCACTCAAAAGTCACATTCTTTTCTTTTCTTGACGTCACTAAATATGACATCATAGCAACAGTCATTCCTCTATAGCTTTGGCTGTAATCGTCGTAGAATGTTCAAATTTTCACCAAATGAATGTGTGTCATGAAGGCCCTTTGATGGCGTAGTCTGTTTGTAACATCTATTAAAGGGGGTATTTCACCAAAAAAGGAAGCATCGCTTATGATGTCACAACAACGTCATCATACTATTAAACATAAAACAGTACCGCCAAGAAACATATGTACATTTATCGCGATTTGCTCGCGAGCAGATCGCGATCACTTAGTGTGATCTGCTCGCGATCTGCTCGCACCCGAGAAATAAGCGATATTCCATTGCTGTAAAAAGTGAAATTTCACTTTTACAAATGTAGACCTTAACGGAGACGTTAATATTTATTTGGTGAATGACAGGCACTATATGAAGCTGTATTCTCACAAGATCATATACAAAATTATGGTTAAGCAACGTGGAATCAGAATTGCTTCGTTTTCTGCTCAACTTACCATGTTTCATACACTTCATATTCTTACACATGTAAAGGTAGAAAGAAAAATATTTTACCGCGACTTTTGCTTGCGGACGTTTGCTCGCGATCACCTTTTGATCGCAAGCAAATCGCGAGCAAGGTGCGAGCGGATCGCGGGCAAGGTGCGAGCAGATCGCGAGCAAGGTGCGAGCAGATCGCGAGCAAGGTGCGAGCAGATCGCGAGCAAGGTGCGAGCAGATCGCACTTCATGATCGCGATCTGCTCGCAAGCAAATGTACATATGTTTCTTGGCGGTACTGCATGTAGTTTCATTTTGTTACCAACTCACCAACATTTCTTCAAATTCAGACTAAGAGTAAAGAAATGGTGTTTTGACGTTCTTTATGCCCGCCGTGTCAGCTGTATCAATGTTTATAAAATCCCACAATATTTACCATATTTGGTGGCTGTTACCGCTATTCTACGTTCTACGAAATGCATTTGATAGTGATTTCCTTTGTGTTGTTGCTGTTTTGTCCCCCTCCGACGACCGTGATCCTTAGCGTTTAAACAATAGATTGTTTTGATTTGACGTCATAATGATATAGGGCAATTATTTAACTACTGATAATCGTTCTCTGTGTTCTATAAAAAATAATGTATGCCTAACAGGGGTTAAAAATTAACTTTTTTTGTCACTAGTAAAAGTTGCTAATTCATTTTTTTCAAGCTAGCAAAGTAAGAAACCAAACTAGCAAAAATTAAAATGTCTTAGTAGACCATTTCGCATTCAGGAATTACCGCTGGATGTGATAACTACAGCCACACTCAACATTAGTCTCATTCTGCAGTGCTTGACATTAAGGTTTTACAACATTTTTTGATTGCCCGATGTAAAATTTTAGTTGCCCGATGTAAAATTTTAGTTGCCCGATGTAAAATTTTAGTTGCCCGATGTAAAATTTTAGTTGCTTGGACATAAATCACTTTAACCCTTTCACCACTACGGGCCGGAAAAGCGGCGAATATGAAGCATGTACCTGGGAAAAATTATTGCATCAAACCTAGACATGCTGGAGATACGATGTTGCGATACTATTTCAAGGGATGAATAACTTCAAAGTCAGAGCTATAACAGGGATCGCTTGACTCTCCCACTTTGGAGAAAAACGCATTTGTTTTGGAGATCGCTGTTCGTTTCTTCGATTTTCGCGAATTTTGAGGAGCTGAAAATCGGCTCAAGAAAACCTTCCCATTTGCACTTGAAATCAAAAGCAAACACAAAATAACCACTCAGTCATTACAGTACCTTGTTTAATCTTTCCAACCAGCAGGTTTGTTTGCATAAAATCCACCAAACGACTGTGAAGCGTGCTATTCTTAATGCTGCACTTCTCTCCACCATGTTTTCCTGCTCCCCAACTCCAATTGCATGCTGGGTAATCAGCAAAAAAATCACAAGGGGACTCCCCCTCTGGGACTCCTGTAGGATTTTTTTATAAGTCTTTTACCCCTACAACCAAGAGCGGTGATTTGGACTCCAGCCGTTGCTTTAAAGTGACAAAAACACACCCTAATAGGTTGAGCAGGGGCAAAAGACAACCAACTGCAGAATTTCAAAGGTTTCAGTGAAGAATTATTTCATGTGTCCCAAAGCAGAAACACAAAAGAAAAACCCTATGAAACCCCTCACAAGGCCTACTAAAAGCAAACCAAGTACTTTTCAGCCGTCATCAGACTTAATGATGTCTTCAAGCTCTCTGACAGTGGCTTATTTGTCCAAAATTAGAGCACATTTCATTGGAAATCCTACAGAAGAAAGCATACTTACCGCCGACGAGTCCGTAGAATTCTGCCGAATGGCATCATGGGGAAAGTTTGAGCCCTTGGTTTAAAAAGTCAGCAGTATTTAACTACCCTGGGCAAGCCAAACTGGAACTGAGGGGGGAGGGTTGAGTTAGCACTCTGAATTTCACCAATTCAGCCCAAACGCTTCCGGTGGTGAAAGGGTTAACTGAGTAGAAACAAGCTATGCTATTTCAGCCAGCATAAGCACCTAAAGTACATGTACATGTTGTTGACGTTGGTCCAGTATTTTGACTCCGTCTAACCTTGGCTAGCCTCATCTGAATCATCTTAGCATGAAAACCAGCCCTTAATTGTGGTTTTATTTGTTTATTTGACAAGCCCTACTTAACATGGTTATTAGTACATTTCTGGTCTTTTACATTCATAATGTGTTCGTTTGTTGACTGCATTTCACATCAAGCACTTCCATACATGTACATGTGTTTGATAAATTCTTCATTCAACCACTCTTCTTAATTTACCTGCCCAATTGAAATTTTTAGTTGCTCTGGGCAAGCGGGAAAGCATTAATATTGAGCACTGATTCTGATATAGAATATTCGCATACCAGCGAGAGGTGCAAAAGTTCAAACTACAACAATACATAGAGTTGTAAATAACCCATCTTGCCGCTGGTATTTATGAATATTTAATATCAGAATTAGACTAATGTAAATACATCTGTAGTCATCGCATCCAGTGGTAATTCTTGAATGCGAAACTGGACTGTTAGGTTTTACGAATGCTGTACAAGTAATGTAAATTAATCCACATATCGGCTGCATGCAATTTATCAACTAGCATTCTGCTAGCTTGCTACCACTAATTTCGACCCCTGCTTAATGGCATTGATCAGCAGCTTCTCAAGACTTTGAAAGTGCCCCAATTTTTGTAGGATGTACTACATGTAGGCAGGGCTCGAAATTAAGGGAAAAAAGGAGGCATAATTTTACGCCCAGCTTAAAGTTTTTGGCCGTAATTCTCCAAAATTTTGGTGTCTTGGCTGAGCTAGGCTGTTAAAACAGATCTATCGCGCCGGCTTTGAGACAAATAGAGCGGCAAAGCAGAGACGATTTCTCTCATCTTTCTACAAATATTTGTTTGCATTTTACTACTAATTGCAAGCAAACGTTTAGTGTAAACTTTTTTTTGTCTGTTGTTTAAAGTTTTACGCGGCGACGTTTGGCGTGTGAAGTCTGAACTTTTAACTGCAAAATGTCAAAGTTTGACAGCTCCTGTAATGTAAACTATTTTCCTGTGCGAAACAAGTTGTTTGCACGACAAAAGGCTATGTTTTGCATGATAAAACCTATAGATAGGAGCTGTCAAACTGACATTTTGCGGTTAAAAGTTCAGACTTCACACGCCAAACGTTGCCGCGTGATTAGTAAACTATGCGTTTCAAACTTGAATTGAAACAACAGACAAAAAGTTTACACTAAATGCTTGCTTGTAAATGGTAGTAATTTTTTTTTAATCAGATAGTTTTAGAGATTTGGAAATAAGACTTGTCTTTCGATAATTTTTACCTTTGTAAGAGGATCTAGGCATAAAATTACGCTTAAGTGGAAAACGTAAGGCGTAAAACGAAAAAAATCTAGGCGTGTTTACCCTGTTAAGGTCAGGCCAAACAGCCTGGAAAATATATGGCCCAAGGTTGTGACTGAGTGCATCCCATCCGGCCTTCCCAATCAGTCAATAAGTACCTATTGAAAAAACCTTGGAAATCAGTATACCTGATATCAGTATACGACTGTGAGTAATATATTACATAACATTTCCTGTTACTAAAACATGCCTCCATGCTGCTAGACTCGTGAGGAACAGGCTCAAATCACCAGTCAGGTTACAGGTCAGATTGGCTGGAGAAGAGATGGGATCAAGTATCGACGCAATGAGCTGTTCCTGGATGTCCTGGAGTCTGTCAATCTACTCATGTCACCACAAGGTAGAGGAATTTAACACATATAGTTTGCCAGTCAGCAAAAAAAGCCTCACAAACTCTGTTAAATTATTAAGCTACATTATAGAGTTTTCAAAAATTTGCCATTCCTTCAGTTTTAAAGATATGAACCTAAAACTTGGGCTTTTTACTAATTTTGGCTTGCTCTTTCCATTTCTGTTGTTCTAGCGCCAATTTTGTTTTGATTGACAGGCTAAAAAGGTCACGTGACCAGGTCCTGCAAAGGGCCTATTGCTGGTGAATAATCTGGCAATGGTTGACCTGTGGATAAACACAGGTGCAAGGCAGTTTCGAGCAGTACACAGGTTTCTTAACAACACAGAACAAAACAAACCTGTGTGTTACCCGAAATCGCCTCGATCTATGTTTATCCACAGGGTGACCATTGCAATAGTATCAACTGCGAAATGAGCCATTGCACGCTCTACATTGGACAACACGACCAATGCATGTATTTCTTGTTTGCGATAGGTCAAGTGTTGAGTGCACATGTGTCAGGCCGTGTGGTGATGAAAAGCTTCTTGTCTGGCATGCCTGAGTGTAAATTTGGTATGAATGACAAACTGGTAGTAGAGAAACAGTCCAAGTCTGCCACCTCTGACACTTCTGTGGACCCCACTATTGGAGGCAACAAAAAGTAAGATCATGACAGATGGCTGAGAACTGCCCAATGTAATGTTCTCACCAGGATTTTGTAGCTTAGGGTCCAATGACCCCACAACCACTACACTTTAAACAACCATCAATTGCTGTCAAAATAATTTGTACATTTTAAAACCACTGCTAATTTATGTTAGTTTATATGGTCATTTCATGAATTAATTAAGTGAGCGATTCCTCTCCTTAGGAACTCTAGTGAAATTCATATGAGTTTTATGGAGATGAAAATCGGTCCATAACTGACATACATATACATGTATACACTTAGTGTACAATTTACAGGAAACAAACAAACATTTTGAGAGCAAACATTGCTTATAAATCCTCCTGAAGGAGTGCAAACATCTTGCTGCATTTCATAGCATTGTCATTGTGTTTGTACCTTAGAAATACGAGCAAGGCTGGAATAGCAATTGACGACTGCACATTTCATCAGGTTTGTGTATTTCTTTATGTCATTTATCCAGAATGTAAGAGCTAATGCTTTACAACCGAAGAGCAATTTAAAGGGTTCCTGGACTCAAGAAAGTAGTGACTCTATGCCAGATAAGTTTAACAAACTATTTATTCCCTTATTTATATACTAGATCACTACAAATTTCAACACGACGACAATGAACGAAAAGCACGTTAGTTTTTTGTCGTATTTGCCATTCTATAATTTATCTGATTCTGAATTCAGATCGGCAATAGGAGTATGGGACTATAATGATATATGTTCTAGAATAGATACTGATCTTTACAATATACTACCGAACCCAGATAAATTCGACAAATTGGACTCTGATTTAATGTTGCTTTCACCAAGTTCTAATTATTATTCAATCATGGAAGTGAATAAATTAATTAATCCGACCTCATCAATTCAAAAGAAAACTTTTACCCTATATCATTGCAATGTACGTAGTTTACCAAAAAATCTTACTATGTTAAATGACCTCTTATATTCCTTAGATAATAAACCTGATGTTTTAGCCATATCAGAAACTAAGCTAAATAGTAAAACCATAGAAAATATTGACTTGCCTCACTATAATTTTTTCCACACTGATTCGGAGACTGCTGCAGGTGGTGCAGGACTTTATATTACTGAAGACTTACAGACTATTCATAGACCTGATTTGAAATTCACAATGCCATTAGTGGAGTCCTGTTGGGCTGAAATTATTTCTGGCAACAATAAATCTAACACAATTATTGGATGCATATACAGACATCCCACAGCAAATGTTTCAGACTTTATATCACAACTAGAAAATATAATTAAACATCTAAATGAGAAAAAACATCAGGTATATATCACAGGAGATATTAATATTGATTTTTTGAAATATAATGACCACCCAAAAACTGAGGAATACTTAGACATGTTACACTGTAATAGCTTCTTACCACTCATAACCAAACCTACCAGACTCACTGATCACTCATCTACCCTAATTGATCACATATATACTAACACACCTATACACAACACTATATCTGGAATTGCCTTGGTTGATATATCTGACCACTTACCAGTATTTTGCATCTGTCATAATTATTCAGCACACAGAAAAAGAGAAAAGGTGTATTTCAGGGACTACAGTAAATTCCAGAAAGATGAATATTTAGCTGATATTCAATCAATTGACTGGACTAATATCTATAATCACTCGCAGGACATTCACGAAATAACTTCAAACTGTATAGATGCAATTAAACAAGTCGTAAACAGGCATGCACCCCTCAAACAAGCCTCACTTAATAAAATGAAACAACTCGCCAAACCATGGATCTCAAAAGGCCTGCTAACATCCATTAAAATTAAACAGAAAATGTATCGCACTCACTTTCTAACTAAGGAACCATCAAAAGTGAACAGCTATAAAAAGTACTCAAACATCCTCAATCATTTAAAAAGCAAAGCCAAATATGATTACTACAACCAGCATTTTCATCTTTACAAAGACAATATTAAAGAAACCTGGAAACTAATAAGTACATTAATCAAACGTAAATCAAAATCAAATTCAAACATTCATCCAACAAAGATAATACGTAATAATAAAACCTATACTCAACAAGCTGAAATAGCAGAACAATTTAATCAACACTTCATAGACGTAGGCCCAAGTCTAGCCAGCTTAATTGAAAATCCTAATAACCAAGATCCAATAATATATATAAAAAACACTCCAGCAAATAGTTTTTACTTAACTCCTGTAACTGAGGACTATGTAACTCAACTTTTTTCTGAATTAAAAGGAAAAAAATCATCGCTAGACATCCCCAATAAACTAATTAAGATTGCATGTGGAACACTTTCTATCCCATTTACTTTCATCTATAACCAATCTATTTCTTTGGGTGTAGTTCCTGATATACTTAAAATATCTAGAGTGACCCCAGTCTACAAAACTGGCCTCGCAACTGATTTAAATAACTACAGGCCAATTGCAATTTTATCACCCTTCAGCAAGATACTAGAAAAAATTGTTTATAACCAGCTTTATTCATTTTTAGAAAAACATAATATACTCTTCAAATATCAATTTGGATTCAGAAAGGATTATTCTACTGAGCAAGCTATATTAGAAATAACAGACCATCTTAAAACATCTATTGACAAAAATATGATTACATGTGGCCTCTTCCTAGACTTTTCAAAAGCTTTTGATACCGTGAACCATGATATCTTACTTAAGAAACTATCCAAATATGGAATACGTGGCAAACCCCTAGAATGGTTTCAGAGCTACTTAACAAACAGAATGCAATATGTGAAAATTGAAAACACCATCTCAGCCCAACGTAACATTATCTGTGGAATACCTCAGGGATCAACACTTGGCCCTTTACTATTTCTTTTATACCTAAACGACATATCTAACTCTTCAACAAAGTTATCCTTTCGCATTTTTGCCGATGATGCAAATATATTTTATACTTGTAAAGACACCAAAGAGCTTGAAAGAACAATGAATACTGAATTGAGCAAAGTTTTTGACTATTGTACTGCTAATAAACTCTCTGTAAACATGAAAAAAACTAATTATATGATAATCACTTCCCCGCAAAAGAAAACAATTAAAATAAACTTACATAATATAGAAAGAAAAAACAACATTAAATATCTAGGGATTTACATAGATGAACATCTTAACTGGAAAAGCCAAATAGCACATGTAAATAGTAAAATAGCCAAAAATTTAGGAATACTATACAAACTACGCCATTACTTAGCCTTAAACATGTTGACGCAACTTTACTACACCCTCATATATCCCTATCTGAACTATGGGTCAATGAGCTGGGGAAACACATATACCTGTACCACTAATTTAGAAAAAATATACACTAAACAAAATAAATGTGTCCGTAGCATTTTTTTTGCCAATAACAAAGAATCAGCTAATCCATATTTTAAAATTCTTAACATTCTCAAATTTGAAAACATACTTAAACTAAAAATTTGTACATTTGCACATAAGCTTCTTCGTAATCCATCTGATACGCCACCTGTGTTCCATGACTTCCTAACTCCAGTTACCAAGATACACAATTACAACACAAGATATGCTGCCAAAAATAATCTTTATTGCCAAAATGTAAGAACAAACATGGGAAAATTTACATTTAAATATACAGCCTGTAAAATATGGGAATCCGTCCCCTATGAGCTTAAGCAAACAACAAACACGAAACAATTCAAGAAACTATATAAATCCTACCTTCTCAAGCTCCAGAGTCCCTCCTAATCTTAATCTTTAAAAACAATAACACATCATATAAGCTATTTCCATATAAATTTCTCCTTTATCGTATTTCCTCTCTTTCTCTCTTTTTTGTCTTGTTTTTTTCTATATTTGTGTGTGATATTTCTTTTTTTAACCAAACTTAGGTTCAACTCGCCATTGTACAACATTATTTCTACTCACTAATATCAGCTATTACCATACTATAACATATAAGCCTAAATTTAATTAAAACAGTGAATAACTCGAAAGCCTCCAGGCTACTTTGTCCACTGTGCACTGTCACTCCCATCTCATACTTTAATTTACCTTATCTATTATATATATACGTTTAGTTAATCATATTTCCCTTATTGTAATTCAAAAAGAAAAATAGTGTGAAATAAAACTTGAACTATTTAATGCAGTGAAAGCTATAAGTATCAAACAGTACAAGTTTTTTTTGACATGGTGGATTATGGTGAATTAAACAAATTTAGAACACTATATCAAAGTGGTAATTAGCAAATGTTTGTTTAATCACTAACAGTGTGTAAAACTCAGCAAGTTTGAGACGGAGCGCAGTATCAGCTTTATCCCACCTGATGGAGAATTTGAACTTATGAGGTAAAGTTAAGTACAGAAATAGAAATTGAAGGGATGTGTACAATAAGGGCAGAAGTGACTCCTGATCACATTCTAAATTCTCCTTCAAATTCTTTGTTTTCTTAGGGAGACTTTAGAACATGATAAGGAGTCACGTACACCCTTATTGCACAGAGCCCTTCAATTTGTCATCCAAGAAAACTTCAAATCAATTGCAGACAAATTTAAACTATGGAATTTTCCATTGGAGGGCAACCAAACATACATGCAACAGTATTTTTTACAAATTTTGCATGCTCGTAACTTTGTGGGATTGGAATTAGGTCTATACGTGTACATTTCTTTATAAAACATTAGGTATCGCACCACCAAGGACATTAGTCTGCCCTTTAGAGTGATACCTCTGGTCAGAGAAGTAGGACGGTCTAGAATGGAAGTGAAGGTAGTACTCAAGTCTAACTTCAAACCTTCCATCTTAGGTCAAAAAATTGAGGTGAGTTAGTGATTGACAATAACCGAACCATGCTAGCCTTACAATATAGTCTGCAAAATATCTGGATTCTGGTTGGTCAATAATGAGTGTACAAAAAGGTTATATAGAGTACACATTTGCAGCTCTCAGCAAAATTTTAACCCTGATTATTATACCCTTAATATTTATTCCCTGATTATTATACCCTGATTATTATACCCTTAATATTTATTCCCTGATTATTATACCCTTAATATTTATTCCCTGATTATTGTACCCTGATTATTATACCCCTAATATTTATTCCCTGATTATTATACCCTGATTATTATGCCCTTAATAATTATGTATTCCCAGATTATTATACCCTGATTGTTATACCCTTAATACGTATTCCCTGATTATTATACCCTGATTATTATTCCTTGATTATTATACCCTGATTATTATACCCTTAATAGTTATTCCCTTATTATTATACCCTGATTATTATACCAGGTGCGCATTCCAACCCCTCCTACTACTGCTGGTGTGCAAGTTGTATGCCTCAAGGGCAAAGCCAAGTATAAGTCCAGTGAAAATGCTATCGTCTGGAAGTAAGTTCTTTGCACAAAGATATGCACACTTAAATGGTGCAATAAGTTGTCAGGTTTCTTGTTTGTTTGTTTGCAGTTTTGTCGTTGCTCAGAGATTAGTTTATTTAGTATTTGTTAAGCCATAAAATACTGTGGGGCTGTACATTGTACGTGCAGCCTAAAAGCTATGTTTCACATGTGAAATACCAGAAAAATATTACATGGTTGTGATGTCACATGTTCATGTCGCACGTAAAAACCCAGTATAGCTTTGTGAATAATAGAATATTACATGGCAGCTAGGAGCATGACGAGATATGGTATTTATCTTTGAGTAGTGAATTTGTCGTAATACACTCATTCGCTGCACAAACTCCTGGAATATGACATTCACCACTCGAAGATAACAACCGTATCTCCACACGGCCAGTTAATATCCTCTATTTATTTACATATAGCTTCTCGGTAAATCCAAAGATAAAAAACACATTTTGTCATATGACCTGTACAGCCTTTCAAAACCAGTTACAAAAGTCAGTACGTGCTGGGGGCAGTATGTGTTTGATGTGAGCGGGCCAGAAAAAGCTATCCGGTTCTTTTTTGCTTGTTCTACTACAGGTTTGCCACAGATCAGGGAAAAGTCAGGGAAAAAAAAAAAAAAATTCAATGTCAGGAAAAAGTCAGGGGATTTTATTTTTACGTTGCCACAACGACCCCTCGTGCCTCAAAGTGTCTGCGAGGGGAGGTTACAGGTTTTGATAATGACTTTTCTTTTGGATGAAGGAATGTTGAACAGTCTTATTATGGTCAGTGAAAATCACGGAAAAGTCAGGGATTTTTTCCTCCTGATGGGTGGCAACCATGAACTAAGTGGACACAATTATGATAAAAAAACGTATTGAATGAGTTAGGTTGGGCTGGACAGGAGCCTATTTGGCTCTTGGTGAATTTGTTCACTGTGCATCTTGACCTTGAGCCCAATATTTCCCGTCCAGCCTTGCACTCAGTGATTGAATGTATTACACATATCAGGATCAAGAGGATGGGTGGCATGAAGGAATCCCAGATCAGTGCCGAGATAGAGCTCATGCCGACAAAAGATACCAAGAAGTGGGCTCGACCTCCCATCTCACTCAACTTTGAGGTAATTTCCCTAATGACTTATTTTATATCTCTTAGTAACATTATACTACATTATTACATCACTCTGCAAAGAACACACAATGTGTAAGAAATGTGAAACCATGTTGGGGTATTAAAAATAGAATAGCCTAAAGAGCCAAAATAGTATTCCAACTTCATACACGGTGCAGAATCCAAGCAGACGACTAAGCACAGTGCTTTATTGGAGACCACAACACGCTGTGCGGTCAGTTCAAATATTAAAAGGTTAGAGACTTTGTTACTTTGTGTTTTATTGACGAATACAGGCACTTTCTGCTGACTGTACGATGAAATTTAAAAAAATGATACTATATTCAGCCTTTGGCCTCATGCAGTACCGTATTTACCCGTGTATAAGCCGCACCCATAGATAAGCCGCACCCCAAGTTTTGAAGCTTGAATTTAGGGAAAAATTTTTTTTTGAAAAATACAAAAGATATTGAGAAAATCTTTTGTCCGAGTTTATAAACGCTTGTACTTGATGCCAAACTTCTTCAAAAAAAGAATAATCTTTTGTTGGAGTTCATAAACACTCGTACTTGAAGCAAAACTTCATCAGATTGTCATAAATAAATAATCACAAGTACTTTAATTCGATCGAATATGGTTCAACTTGCCTTGTCGTTTCTTGTGTATATTTTAACCTGCAGTCTTTAAATCACTCCAGAATTCTTCCGCATTTATTCCCCAATTAACTAACAACAATTCCAAGGAACCGCTTTCCTTTAATAGCTAGAGCAAGAAAGGTTTTCTGGCGAAACAATACTTCCAGTTCCACGAGTAGGTCATGTCCGCCATCTTGGATTTTCATTAACTAGTGCCAATCTCCCACGTGTAAAATTGTGAAGAATGCCTGGTTGTTTAGATGCATGCTTTGACAACCGCTGCGAATCAGCTTGTTTTGGAAGGTAAATAAGCTTAATCACGTTTAAATATTCACGAAATTCTAATATATTAGGTCTAAGGTGGGTCTTAGAAGAGTTTTTGCTTTAACTCTTTGAAAGTGCATGTTTTTTTCCCAATGATTATGCTTAAATTGCTATATTACACGATCGGATGCGATTTGAACCTGATTGTAATATACGCACCGTCGCATAATAAAAGCTTCATTCAGGTCATGATACATGTATGTAAATATATGTTAATGTTGGGTCTCCTTTCTAGGTGTTCCCGTAGATAAGCCGCACCCCCGATTTTTAACGAAAATTTTGGGTGAAAAGGTGCGGCTTATACACGGGTAAATACGGTATTCATTATTTTTCGTTCATCGCACAGTCAGCGCGTGCTTGTATTTGTCAATAAAACACACATGCCAGTTTCTAACCCTTCATAACCTGTACATAAAATACATTACTCTCCTATATAAACTCTACAGGTACATGTATGTGCAGCTGGAAAGTTGGCCTGTAATAGGGTAGCAAATGTGGCCTTTTAGTCTGAAATATATTTTGTTTTGTTATTGATCTCAGTTAAAGTGCGTATGAGCCCTCTACCAGAAATCATTTATTTGGGCGCAGTAAAGTGTTTTAAATCTTGTTCAACCATTTTTGGGCCATTTATGGTCGCAGTATTCGGCTATAATCTAAGGGACGTTTACCCTGGGTACCAGAGGTTCTACTGCCTCCCTTCGCGAAAGTTAGCCGCCGAGGAGACGTTATGCAAACCAGTTGAAAATGAATTGAGTCATAACATTGAATTTCTTCATTTATACAGTTGTTTTTCAGGTGTCAGACATTCGATACTTACAATCTTAGAGAATGATATTTTAATAAGTGGAGCAGACAAAAACAGAGCAAAATGAACTATATATAGGTATCCCTTAAATTTGATTCCTTTACAAACGAAATTGGCAGGCTACAATTATTATTTTTCCTATGTCGGTCATTTTGTTTTCCAGTTTGACGCTTAGATCAAAGATAACTGGCTATAGGGCTTATAGGCACTTTAAAAGTAAATTTAGGAAGAGCGGACGTGGAATATAGGGTTCCATTGAAAAGGTCTCAAAGGGGATAGGAAAATCACATATTTTGGTCAAAAATACATGTAGGGTCAAGGTTTTCAAATCCCTGCTTGTCGGCTGTTTTGTAATTCTTTCATTCAAGTTATTTTTTTTATCGGGCTACCTGTGACACACGGTCAAAATGGGGCGAGGAGAAAAGAAGGATGGGGGAGGGGAGGGGAGGAGGGAGGAAGGGGAAGAAAAACAGTCTGCACGGCTCTTCTGTATTTTTCAGACGTTTTTGTTTGGATTGAGCTACATCAACATGTACATTTTGACAGTATGTCACAGGTAGCCCAATTCGAAATAACGACTAAAAAAAGAAGAAGCGGCAAGCTGGCTCATCAATAAAATAGCAAGCAAAAGTGTCGTTTTGAACTTCCCGCGGCCTCTTCCATATTAGGAAAATTCCATATTCCATATTTGGAAGAGCTGCCACGACATTCAAAATGGCGGTTTCTAGGTCCCAGACCTCTAAATCGACACTCGTTGTTTGATATGAAATACACACCTCGGCAAAACGTTACACTCCGCTGGCCGAAAGAACGAAGGCTCTGGAGTTCAAATACAAGTTTCCGAGATCTTAAACTTTTTTAGTAAATAATTTTATAACTTAGTAAACTCACAGTGAATTACAAATTAAGAAAACTTCAACCTGTTAAAGTTGCCAGTTGCCATGCCCACGCATCTTGAAAGCACCGCCTGCGATGTCTACCGCTGATTTGTGGACCGAATCTGCAGATCGTATACCGAGAGAAATATCTTGAATTCGGAATTTATTTTCCAAGCCATTTTCACGTCGTTTGGCCCGAAACGTGGATGAGAAGTGCTTACACATCTCTGGATTTGTGTGCCAAAAGCAGAGGCGAAATCGATTTGAATTTCTTGTCGAATTTCGGCGGCGAGTGAGGTCACATCGATGAAAAGCGCCTCGAAGCTGCATACCTTGTGAATATTTGTGTCTTTGAGGTAGACACGCGGCCAACCGTCAAAACCTCGAGGCCTAATAAACTGCTTTAGAAGTCTCCAAATCACCCCAAAACCACTCACACTACTTCATTAAGTATCAATCTGTTATTATTGAAGATTTATTTCGTAGGAATCGGAAAAGCGAATTCACAAGGAGCAATTATATAAACTCTTCCGAGATCGCTTATGAAACATACCACAGGTAACCCAAAAAGCGGGAAATATATGTCAAGTCTGGGCTGCCTGTGGCCTCATCAACAGCGGCGAGACGTTTTGCCGCGGTGTCCCTCTGCATGTGTTATAAATACAATAACCTGTTTGTGGCGTCGAAATATGCCCTGGTATTTCGTCCGCGGACATTATCTGATCCGAGAAGAGAACAGTTCCCGAGAGCGAAGCTCGACTTCGAGGATCAGATAATGTCCAATGACAAATATCAGGGCATATTTCGGCGCCACAATGTAGGTTATTGTTGTTATCATCCTTCAAATATTTTCTTTGACGCGCGCTTATACGCTCACAGGGAGAGAAAATATCGGGTCACGTGACGCATTCAACCAATCGCGCGAGAGAAAATATTTGATGGGGTTTAAAGGTTGAATATAACAAGGAACATACATTTTTTCAAATTTCAGGTTCCTTTTGCATGCTCTGGTCTGAAGGTGCGGTATCTAAAGGTATTCGAGCCCAAGCTTAATTACAGCGACCACGATACAATCAAATGGGTTCGCTACATATCCAGAAGCGGACTGTATGAAACCAGATGTTAATGTCCACAATGTAGCTTAGATTTATAGCTAACAAAAATGAGTTTGGGGAATTCAGACAGCCTAAATAGCATCAGAATTTTCCAAAACTGGAAAATTATGCAACCTGGATTATTCGTACAGCAAACTCGT
This sequence comes from Actinernus sp. WN-2022, assembly GCA_030867875.1. NCBI lineage: Eukaryota > Metazoa > Cnidaria > Anthozoa > Actiniaria > Actinernidae > Actinernus > Actinernus sp. WN-2022. The sequence goes on along the minus strand of JAOWCC010001368.1, from coordinate 25,457,391 downwards.
GGGTCATATCTGAAGAACAAGGTGGGTGGTTGACCCTTCTCGTATGGCAGCCATGTTGGATAGGAACTATAGGTTTTGCTAGGTCAGCCTCGAACTGAGCAGTGTCAGAATCTACATCTACATTTATTGAGTCGGTAAAAGTCCTGCGACAACACACCAACTGTGAATGAGTTTAGACTAGCAAAGACAAAGGTTTTTATCCTCCTGAGCCCAGTTCCTGAAATCCCGATTTAGCTAATCCAGAATTAAGGTATTTGGTAACACGTGGACCTCAGATTTAGGATTAAAAACCTATTGTTTGACCAGGAATGAGTAGTACCTTGCTACTTGTAATTCTAGAATAGAGCAAGACACCTTTTAAAGTACCACTATGATCAAATTTTGACATATGAATGTTTTCTCATATTCATAAAGTAGAGTTGCTATATTATTACCAGTTCAAACCGTTTTTCAATTCGATGACGGGAAGTCTTATTTTTTTGGACTCCGAATCTTGAATTTTGCGTCCGCCATTACTCGAACGTGTTCCTGTTGGCGAGGAACGCCTAGTCATTTTTGAGCGTAAGTCCATCGCGCGCCCATCGCTGTTTGAGACACAAACAAAGTACTGTACATGAAATATAAATATTGGTCATTTCTTCTGTGGTTTAGTGTCTTGAAAAAAAGCAGTAAAGTGAAAGGCATACTAAACATCGCTAGGTTTATCTGTTCATAGGAAACATCAATATGACAAACTATGTTCTCAGCAAACTATGTTGTCATCTTATTTTTCGGTTAATTTATGACATTCTGTCAGTTGGTTCGGCTGTTTTGGCCTTCTTCCGACCTGTTATAGTGGATTCTGGTACGATCTTACTGGCTATTCCATGTGACAAACAATTCTGGAGAAGCTTCTGTCCTCAAAACGACCAAAACATACACAAACCATCCTTGAGGCTTGAAGATAATTACAAGCCTTATTCACCGATTATCACACGGCTGCTCGTACGGTACTCAACTAGAAGACTTGAATGTAGCGAAATGCCAGCTTTGTGGTTCGTTAAATTGCTACAGTCCTGTACAATGCACAAACTGTAAGGCATATTTCTATTCAAAACTTTTCTTTGCGGAAAAATGGTACACTTTCTTGCTACATACTGTTAGTTCGCACAAAGGTTTGGGTTTGTATGAGAAAAGTAGCCCCACGTGTTGTGTCGAGAGTTTGACGTCACGTACGCTCAAAAATGACTAGGCGTTCCTCGCCCACGGGAACCGATGTCGCGTAATGGCGGACGAGATTTTGACGGTAAACTCTCTTTCAATATGTGGTCTAAGTTCCCCCTTTGCAAACTTTTTTCACTGATTTGTATATTTCTGCCATTGTTTGTCCTTATGGAATACAAAAAAGTGGTAAAATAAATAGTCAAATTTCGTCGTACATTTAACATTTAATCCAGGATTAACGCTAATCAGGCTCAGGTCTGGGATTCAACATGGCCGCCATTTGAGAAGAGTCAAATTTGCTGCATTTGGGAGACGAAATCTCGGGGAGCTCTAACAGATATCTTAAGATAAACCAGCTGGTTATCCTAGAAGTTGTTGACTTTGTATACAGCTTATTATTTCCAGTAGCCTGCAGAACAGGCGCTTTTCCGATACGAGCGGAGCGAGTTCTGATACCGATCCGAGGGAAGCGAGCACAGGCGAGAAAAAATGAGCGCCTGCCGCCATCTTACGGAAATTTGAATTCTCTCCCTTTTCCGCATGGATTAACATAATTATTAAACATGTCAATCAAACTTTGTGTGCTGGTAACTTTGTCGGTATCTGAGATATGTAGAGAGGCCGATGTAGGACGCTTGCTTTGATATACCGCTTTCCACAACCGCGAACCAAACAAGTTTTCAAACCGGTTTTTACCGGAAATTCGTTGTACGCATGGTCAAATCATACACGCCGCTTACACTTTTCCAGGGTTGCCACGGTCAGGAAAAGTCAGGGGGAAAATTTGTTCAAGGTCAGGGAAAAGTGAAGATAATTTTGCATCTGGTCAGGAAATTTTATTTCATTTTATTTTCAAAGCGTCAGCAAGGGGAGGCTACCAGTTTTCGGATAATGACTTGTGAACAGTCTTATTATGGTTAGTGAAAATTGTTTTCTGGTCAGGGAAAAGTCAGGGAATTTTGTTTTTCCTGATGGGTGGCAATCCTGCTTTTCGAGCCCACGGTTACTAACTGATGTCAGAGTCATCTGGGATTATGACAAGGTTGCTAGGCAACCCAACGAATGCGTGACAGAGAACGTTCTACAATCTCGTACCCAGAGCCCACGTATCTTTCGGTCAGCGCCGTCGGGCATGCGCAGTAAGAAACTATGGGTACGAAAGCGAACATCCTTCATCGATCGACAGATCAGAGGGGTCTTTCTTTCTCGCGCTCAAGTAAAATAACTGTTGTGGTGTCTAGGTATTACATGGACCGCGTCAGGCAAAAAGGGCCCGGACGACATAATATGTAAATGTCATTTGAAACTGTACCATATTTTTTAGACTTCTGGTGCGATTACAATAGGCATCGCGAGCGCCACATTGTGCTACTAACCAGTAGGGTTGATTTCATTAAATTGACCAGTGAAATCGAAGACGAAATTTACGATATTTTTACACGAGGGTGTGATCGCAATTTTAGCAGGCGCAAATAATTCCTTATCATCAGACGATTGTTTCAAGGTGTAACTTGTACTATTGCTAAAATCACATTATGAGCAACGGGGAGTAGAATGAGTGCAGAAAATATTTTTTTTGGCCAAAAAGTGATCATCTTGTTCATCTTGTTGATCTTGTTCATCTTATTTACGTTTTACTCTTTAATGCCAGCAGGTATAAATGAATGTCATATATCAAAATTATCCCCTCTGACAGGATTCCTAATTTTTGCGGTCATATTTGTAATCGGGCCCTTGCATCAAAATCACGTAAATTTCACCCTTGATTTTTGTTGTCAATTTCTTGAAACTGACATTTATTGTTAGGAATGAAATGTAGCGCTTCTCGTCAAGAATACAATACAATCTTCAACCTGTTATTAGGAACACCGTTGTAGGAATTATTTAACTTGAATGTCGTCCGGGCCCTTTTTGCCTGACGCGGCCCACATAACAATGGTAACTGAATAAAATAGCAAATAATAGACCAATTGAAGGGGTTTTGTCGCAGTACTGGTTTCTATCGACTGAGTAGTATTTGAAAACACAACGGATACAAAAACTTACCGTCCATTGCATGGCTGAACAAATAGAAATATTAAAGTGCCTAAGCCATTTCGTAAACTGAGAAAGGACTGGGACCGAATATGTAAATTTCTTCAAATTAAAACCCGTATGTTCACTGAGTTTGGGAACGTTTGGATTAAGTAATAGTTCGCGTAAGAACAGGAGCAAGATCTATTGTTCCACGGCCATGAATGTGATTTCATTAATCCCAAATAGAAAATAGTTCAATTATATACTAAAGATATCTGTTGACTTGTGGTATTAATGTTCTCAAATTAAAATGCATGAAATCGTTCGTTGTGTATGTGTTTTTGATTTTCTAGTGATTTTCAATAGGAAATGTTCGATTGGAGTCGTAAACTACACTTGATCCGAAGTTAACAGCAGTTAACAGCCATTTGAATTCAGAAATCTCGCCGTGAAAGCACTTTGCAAAGGCACCACGGCTTGCGAGTGACGTCATTTTCATTGCCCGTACTTAAATTGCATATAGCGGAGAGCCAATCGGAAAGCAAGAAAATTGGATGTTGTAAAATTTCGATGTGATCATTTCAAAATGTTCAAACTTATTTTTGAATTCGATTAACTTTACACACACCGTCCCAGTCCTTTATCAGTTTACGAAATAGCTAATAAAGTCACATTTTAAATCATTAATATCGATTCTTCATCAAGTGGATAACAAAATATGTATTGATTTGAGTGTCGCGTCTACGAGTGATAAAGGTGTATATTTCTTATATGCTAATGTTATGACGTAAACAGGGCATTATTTATTATACAAAAGCGTGCTGGTAGAGATATACTGTACGACCTTTTATAAGCATCCATGTTTTATTTGAATCTGACATCAGTAATTTTACCAAATATTTTGAGTAAATCAGAAATATGTTTCATTCAGAAAGAAAAGACAGTAAATGTCTCCTATGACGTCACGTCATTAGCATATTCCTAACAACCGTTATAGAGCAGTTTTCACATGACTGTCGAAAGTGTTTACTCAGCTCTCCTATTGGCTGAGAAAATAAACCAACCAGTCAGATTCCAAAATAAAACCAAACAAATTGGTTTTACTTTGGTTTGTCACTGGGTCACAGGGAAGCCATTTATGAGTTACTTTAACTCGCTCCTATGATTGGCTGGCTGTGGGTAATTTGCGTTTGGTCTTTCGACACTCGTGTGAAATTCGCTCTAACTAATAGACGCAACACAAATCAGGGCTCGAATTTAACTCTCGCAACTTGCAGAATGCTGGCAGATTTCTTGATTTAGGAGTGATAAAAAAAAACAAGCAAATTTCTGCAAGTCGATCTTTCTCTTACGGTACAACTTGGAGTCTGAAAACCCCAAACAACCGTGGCATTTACAAGCGAGTATAAGCCTAATTCATAGTGTAGTGGTGGTGTAAATTATATAAAATACATTATTGTATTTCTTATGGATTGAAGTGATATTATGAACGTACAGAATAGGAGTTTGATACTTCAATTTGTTAATCCTATCCTGATTTTTGCTGGTGGACAAAAATCCTACTCGCAGACATTTGCTAGTGGATCAATCTCTGTCAAATCCGACAAGAAATATTTTTACTATTCACCTATTCACTTTATGTAGAATCGATATGTAATAGATAAGAATGAGTGGCCGTGCATTATGGATTTACAAACTCGAGCTGTAAACGAGAGTTTGTAAATCCGATAAAGCGGACACGAATTCTGTATCGGACTTATCAAACGTCTAGAGTAGTATTTTTCAGTTATTTAGATACTTATAGATATGTATACTCCCTGAAATAGTTTTCACTCTAACTGGGAGTATTTTGGCGATACGACCTATTTCGGCGATACGACCTATTTCGGCCGAGAATCCTCGAAGCAAAGGTTTATGTAAATCAGGACAAAATCTGTATCAGATTTACAGATCACTTATCGCTCATTGATTTCCTTTGTTTTTGCTTCATGAATTATTAATTAGTTGACAATGTGACCGAATAGGCACGTTCAGCCGAAGCAAGTAACTCATGTTAGAAAATATTTTCCTTCAAAAGTTTTTACAAGGTTTGCTGGTAACCGTGTAGATCGACGATGTTTGATATCTAAAGCAAGAAACCCTAGCCTGAATTTCAGCCGTCTCCTGATTCGTTCCTCCCTACGAACCAGAGGGGACGGCTGAAATCCAGGCTAAAGAAACCCTGGAATGTGTCTACTGTTTCGTTTAAATTTAAATAACTTAATATGATAATGTAGCAGCATTATTTCCATAGCACAAGAATAATCATATCGTGAAAAATACTACTATGAATTCCAGAGGCTCTAAGAAATAAGAGTAAAGAGGCGAGAGAGAAAAAGAGGAAGAGCCTCTGTTGTTATCCGTTGAGAATCTCACTTCCGGTTTCGCTGAGCCATCTGTTATAAGCCAATGGAAATTACCGTTACATCCAGCACTCACGGTTGCACCTGGTAATGAGTAGATTATCCAATCAGGGACGAGGTTCAAATTTTGCACCTGATGTTCGCATGGAAGCGAGATTCTTAAAGGAGAACTGCACCCTAAATCAATCCGACGATATATACAAAGCTGTATTCAAGAGAAATAAGTTCTGCTATTTTGTTTCTTTGTGGTGCCCGTCTAAAAAGAGCAAATACGTTTTGAAGGTCGAAAAATAGCCGATTCTCCGCTGATAAAGCTAGTTTGTGTGGCGGCTCAATTCAGTGCTTTTTCTCCCTGTATCGTACGTTACGCATACCGTGGAAAAATAACCAAGAAAGCACAATCGGGCGCAATTATGAGTCGTTAGTCCATCTATTCAACGCCGAGAACAACATGACAAAACTAATTTATTCCCGTATCGTACGTCAGATTACATGAATTGAGCCCTCTATCTTACTAGAGGGGGCTTGCCATCTATTATATTGTTTCTCAAGGAAACCTTGCCGTCGGGCAAAGTTTTAATTTTATGAATATAAATGTGCAAACAACTGACGTCACGCATGTGATTAACATATCTTTAACAGCATAAAATAGTCGTATGATATTCCTGACTAAGACACAAACAAGAATAATGTTCGCATACTCCAAATTTATTTTTAACTGCACAAAATGACAGGGAAGACTAAAATGTAATAAAATAAATTAACAATTTTAAATTCAGTTACACTTTAAAGTGCCCCTAAACCCTTTTGCAAGTTTTATATATATGAAACTTTGAAAGGCTTTGAGTACTTCTGTGAAGAAATTGTTGGCTTACAGAGAATACTCTATGTTCTAGGCTTGTTTGAAATGGTGAAAATTTGACCTTTACTGACCCATGACCATGTAAGAAAAAGACTGGGTCGATTCCTGATCTTACGTCATCCAATTCATTCGACTTTGCAATAACTTGAATAAATGTTTAGTATTTTGTCTAAAATAACTGTTTTCTTTACTAAAATCTCGCAGACTGTGTATATTCTCTATATATCGATGCTGTTGTGATAGAAAGGCGCCATGGAGAATAATGCATTAATGAGGTGACGTAAGATAAGGAATCGACCTAGGCTTTTTCTTACACAGTAATGGGTCAGGAGAGGTCACATTTTCACCATTTCAAACAAGTCTGTAAGCCAAAAATGTTTTCGCAGAAGTACTCAAAGCCTTTCAAATTTTCATATATATAAAAAATACAAAAGGGTTTAGGGGCACTTTAATGGATATTATAATATAGATACGATAGTACGCGCGCTCTGATTGGCTAAGAAGCCATGTTTTATCAGAGTATATAACATGGTTAGCCGTGTTATATAGTTTTCAACTGGCGGTTTCCTTTCATCGCGCGCGTAAATCTATATTATAAAACAGATAAAGAAGCCTTAAATCCATGTTTTATACTATGATAAAACACTCTGGTCATTTGAGAACACTCTAGAAATGTTGAAAGCACGCGCCTTCGGCTTGTGCTTCAACATTTCTCTCATGTTCTCAAATGCCAATCGTGTTTTATGATAGTATAAAACATGGCTAAGGCTTCTTTATTTGTTAAACACCAGCTACTCTTTCTCTCCTTGTTCCTCTCTCCTCTTCTCTCGCCATTTCTTCTTTTATTTCTTCGAACCTCTGGCACCGAGGGCAGTAGTAGAACATGTATAGACGTCTAGTAGTAGGGTGGATATTATTTCATTCAGTTTTGTGGTTTTTTTTTTTATTAAAAGCAAAACACACTGAACATAGTTGTCTTTAATTGATTAATTTTACTCGACTTTATTTAAACGTTTTCAAGAGCAGGGAATTGCGAGGGAGTTTTGGTCAGCCGGAAATCCGAAATTTCAATGAAAAGTCGGATAAATTTTTATTTTCACATTTATTCCTTTGGGATGTTTTGGCTGTTCTGTTCAATCTTTCTGTCTCAAAATAATCAACGATTGAATATCTGGGGGGAAATACAAGTGTTCGCTCGAGGTCATAGGTATGCCAAGCTGACAATAAGTGACTTCGAAATTACAGTGAATGTATGGGGTTTCTCCTACTTGTTTTATTTAGTAAAGATTTGAAATATAATCAATATTTAGACTTCACCTACTTGTTTTTTGTGTCGTTCTTTACCTCTAGAAAATCTGAAGCCATTTTGCCTGAAATTGAGTGATTATTGTCAGCTTGGGATACCTGTGTTGAGGTCAGTGAATGCTTTTTGGTCAGTGAAAAGTCAGGAAAATGTATGGGTAGTTTTTATTGCAAATGTGTGGGAACCATGCTTTTAAAACTCCATAATTTACAATAGACCTTACAACGCTACACGGAAACAAGGCAATTCCTTTAATGGGCAAGGTGAGCTGTTAATAAATTGCGCTACTAAGAGTTTCTTTGAGACTAATTCGTTTTATTTACTTGCATCGGCTACTAAAGAAGCGCAATTTTTATAGGTCCACTTTACTCAATCGCCTCGTTTGTGTCCAGTAGTATTTCAAGCTCGAATTGTAGTGTTTTATCAGGAGGTCGAAATATTGAGAAAACAAATGAAACCCAAGAGGCGTAGCCGTGGTTAAAATGACTTCTCAGTCATGCGAATGGCTAAACCGTACATTTACATACGCTTCTTTTCAAACATCATTAGGGGCCGACCATTTGACTTTTGAGGGGGGGGGGGTGTTTTTGAAAAAAAAAATCCTGCAAGCCAACGGTGTTGAAAAAAAATATCCTGCAAGCGGAAAAGCTTTGTTCTGGCTCCGCTTATTTCGCAAAAAAAATTCGTGCAACAACACTGCTAAAGAAAACAAAATCGAACACAGACAAGAACACCCACCCCCCCCCCCCCCCCCCCCCCCTCAAACGTCAAATGGTCGGTCCCTTAGCAAGTATGGTTTACTGCTTGATTGTTGTATACAATTATTCCATAGATGGCTTATTATTCTTTTTTGCTGTTGGTGATTTCAACTAGCCAAGGGCACCCAACGAAGTTTTCGGTTAAAAAGCTGTTCGGGAGAGTAAGTTGTGAAACAGCCTTGGTTCGCGTACAAAATGACGTACTTCGTGCAATAGATTACAACTGTGGTGTTATATTAGTACTTCTTGACATATCGGCTGCCTTTGATACTGTAGACAATGATATTTTACTGAACAGGATGTCTTCGAGATTCGGAATACAGGGTGATGCCTTAAGGTGGTTTAGGTCATACCTAACTGAGCGTACCCAGTTTGTCTGTGTTAATGGGACAACATCACTGAGCCATGACTTGGTTTGTGGGGTTTTTCAAGGATCAGTGTTGGGACCAATGCTTTACTTACTATATACCTCACCTATTGGTGATATCTTACGTATACACAATATGCGGTTCCATATGTATGCGGATGACACACAAATTTATGCATCTTTCCCGTACAAAAATAGTCCAGAATTATACATTATCAAGTTGCGTGTGGGAAAATGCTTAACGGATATACTCCAGTGGATGACTCTGAACAAGCTCAAGCTGAATACAGATAAAACTGAACTTCTTATATTAAGCTCCAAATATCATTCAGAGCCATCATTTTCTTCACTCACTATTGGATCTGATGTTATACGTCCTTCGGATTCAGCCAGAAATATTGGAGTTCTTTTTGATAAAACGATATCTATGTCCTTACATATTAAGAGCATATGTAAATCTGCCTTCTACCATCTAAGGAACATCGCTCGTATTAGGAAATACTTATCACTCATGACCACTGAGAAGCTGGTGCATGCATTCGTGACATCCAAGTTGGATTCTTGTAATTCACTGTTGTACGGATTACCAAAGAATCAAACACAGAAATTACAATATGTACTTAATACGGCTGCACGTCTTATATCCTGTACACGTAAATATGATCATGTCACCCCTGTCCTTATTCAACTGCACTGGCTACCAATAGAACAACGGATTATCTTCAAGATTCTACTTTTAACCTTAAAGGCACTAAATGGACTTGCACATAATTATATAATGGAAATGATTAATCACTACAAGCCTACCAGAAACCTAAGATCATCCAATGCTATTTACTTACAAGAAGTAAAATACAATCTAAAAACATACGGAAGTCGTGCCTTTTCTGTTACAGCCCCTCGGTTATGGAACAAACTGCCCATAAACATAAGAAAGTGTTCGTGTCTCTCGAAATTCAAATCTCAGTTAAAAACTTTTCTATTTAAACTTTCTTATAACTTAAATTAACTCATGCAGGGCCTGTAACTTGAATATTTTTATTATAACGTTTTTATATTACATGTTATGTCTATTTTTTAGATAAGTTAGAAATTTTTATCAGTCATTAGTATAGCAAAGAGTTTTCTATTTTCTATTTCATTTTCTATATTATATTTTGTGCTTTTATTAGATTAGTTAGGTTTTTATAACTTTTTTAAACTTCAGATTGTTACTATTTTAATTATTGTAAAGCGCTTAGAACAGTTTGGATAAGCGCTATATAAGTGTTATTATTATTATTATAAGTTAGCCTAAAACTTTCGGATTTGAAAAAAGTGTCCCTAGAAAATTGTTTTCTGAAATACTGGCTAGAAAATTTGTTTTCAATCCCTAGAAAATTATAGAAGGAAAGGGAGACTAAAAGGTTTCCCCTAAAATATTCGTACGTCCCAATTCATCTGATCAATAGAGTCAGAACAACACATTTTCATTCCCTAAGAATTACCTAAAGGAAAAAAGAATCCCTAAAAAATTCGTACCTCCACAAAACTTTGCAACATGAAGTTACTTGGGCTAGAAAATTCTTGTTTATGTTCTAGACTACTAACAAATTCGCAGGCCGGGAATATTTTGCCATAGTATTTTCGGTTGACGCGATTTCCACCTAGAAGATCCGAACAGCTAATAGCTTTCTAGAATACGTCAAAAGACATAATAGGCGCCTTAAAATGGCTAGATAAGCTGCAGACAACTGGTTTCAAACGAATTTCAAAAAGTACTCGTTGGGTGCCCTTGACTAGCGTATTCAGTAGTGTAGTGGTGAAGAGTTAGTACAAGCAGTCGGAAAGGTCGAGGTTCGAACTCTAGTGGAGGCACACTTTTTATTTCTATGCCGTTCTTTACTTCGTACTTGTAGTTTATCAGTACATAAGTAGTTAGTGAGTTCATGAATATCGGTTGATTAAGTACAGTTTCACTGGTGATGAAAATCTGTTCCAAACACTAGTGATTTTCAACTGGTATTTCATGCAAGGGCACCCAACAAAGTTTTCGGTTAAAAAGCTGTTCGGGAGAGTAAGTTAGCCCACAGGCAGCCCAAGCTCAAGTTACGAGCAAGAAAAACCCGGCTGAAATCAGCTTAAGGTGGCCCGCGGCTATTTATTTTGGCAACGGGGGTCTTTTTAAATCGCGTTTTTGAACAGCTAAACATTCTCCGATTTCTGAGATTTTTTGAACTTTTAATAAAGAATCATCGAATTTTATAAAAAGTACAATTAGAAAGTGATTAACAAAGAATTGCTGAAGATATAAGCGATTTTCCAAAACGTTGTTTTTTAGGAAAGAGCGTATATTTCAAAACCCAAAAGATGGATTTGTTCCATTTTACTTTCAACGACTGCACAACCTCCAAGGTCTGTGACAGGCAAGTTTCAGGTTAATCGGCACCATGCAAGTTTCTCAGCAAACGGCTGATCAATTTTAACCTTAAAATGTTATGCTCATGCATCTGGTTCAACTGCCGGATAAATATTACAGTAATAATTAAATCGTGCTACCATATGGAAATTCAATACCACTTGAAACTTCTGTGCCAAAGGCAAGAAGATCGGAAACTGCAACTAACGTTATGCGGCGAACGAAGTAAGATAGGTTAATTCTTTCGGTGTCAAAAAAATCACTCGTTTTGTTTTTCTTAAGTTCCTAATATGACTTACAGTAGCATATTTTAAAGTACCTTACCGAGTTTCAGCGCGCTTTGACCATACGCTTTTGAGAAATAAAGGCTGTAAACTTCAGCTGGTGCGAGACTTCTAAAATCTAAATGCTTGGAAAACCCCTCATGATCGCTAAATTATTCAATGTGTTTGTTTTGAATTTCCGCACGGGTTCTGCCACTTGGGAATCGCGAGGCAAGGAATAATTAAAATTAATGTTGAAATTAAAATGAGGATTAATTTTGCAAGTGTAAGTAAGGTATTTGTAATAATAGTTCCAGGCTGAGTAATGTTTTGGTGCCAAGAAGTATCCTACTGTGGAAACGTTCTTCAAATGTTCTCCCCTCGTCTCTACTTACTACCATGTGGACATAACACGTAACACCTGTTTCATGGGTTACTGCACACAGCCATGAATTACAATGTAATCCTCATTTTAATTTCAACCATAATTTTAATTATTCCTTGCCTCGCGATTCCCAAGTGGCAGAACCCGTGCTGAAATTCAAAACAAACACATTGAATAATTTAGCGATCATGAGGGGTTTTCCAAGCATTTAGATTTTAGAAGTCTCGCACAAGCTGAAGTTTACAGCCTTTATTTCTCAAAAGCGTATGGTCAAAGCGCGCTGAAACTCGGTAAGGTACTTTAAAATATGCTACTGTAAGTCATATTAGGAACTTAAGAAAAACAAAACGAGTGATTTTTTTTTACGCCGAAAAAATACAAATTTCTCGATTTTCTCAAATATTCAGAAATAAGGAGCGACTTTAGAATACCCTGTCACTTTTGAAGGCACGACCTAAAAAACGATGGAACCAAGGTCCCGCAGACGATGAATTCATAATAAGGCAGCTAACTAACCCTAACCCCAACCTAACCCTAACCCTAACTAAACCCTAACCCTAACCTAACCCTAAACCCTAACCTAACCCTAACCTAAACCCTAACCTTATTTATAATAAGGCAGCTAACTAAGTGGCACCGTGGTCCGCAGTGCCGCAGTGAAGCGATTGAATTTATAATAAGGCAGCTAACTAAGTGGCACCGTGGTCCGCAGTGCCGCAGTGAAGCGATTGAATTTATAATAAGGCAGCTAACTAAGTGGCACCGTGGTCCGCAGTGCCGCAGTGAAGCGATTGAATTTATAATAAGGCAGCTAACTAAGTGGCACCGTGGTCCGCAGTGCCGCAGTGAAGCGATTGAATTTATAATAAGGCAGCTAACTAAGTGGCACCGTGGTCCGCAGTGCCGCAGTGAAGTTGTTGAATTTATAATAAGGCATGTAACTAAGTGGCACCGTGGTCCGCAGTGCCGCAGTGAAGTGATTGAATTTATAATAAGGCAGCTAACTAAGTGGCACCGTGGTCCGCAGTCCCGCAGTGAAGTTGATAAATATGCTAATCAGTCGACTGCGTGACTGCGGACCACGGTGCCAGTCTTTTATGGTAGCTAAAAAGGTGACAGGGTATTCTAAAGTCTAGCCCAGATGCCTGAGCATAATAGTTTAAGGTTAAAATTGATCAGCCGTTTGCTGAGAAACTTTGTATGGTGCCGATTAACCTGAAACTTGCCTGTCACAGACCTTGGAGGTTGTGCACTCGTTGAAAGTAAAATGGAACAAATCCATCTTTTGGGTTTTGAAATATACGCTCTTTCCTAAAAAAAAAAACGTTTTGGAAAATCGCTTTTATCTTCAGCAATTCCTTGTTAATCACTTTCTAATTGTACTTTTTATAAAATTCGAGGATTCTTTATTAAAAGTTCAAAAAATCTCAGAAATGTTTAGCTATTCAAAAACGCGATTTAAAAAGACCGCCGTTGCCAAAATAAATAGCCGCGGGCCACCTTAAAACCACCCAACAATGAGAGAAACACGACAGAAGACATCACAGTGACAAGGTAAGTCATTTTATTCAAATAATTTACAGTATTTCTGTCTTGTAAACGGACTTCGCTACGCTCCCATACAAACCCTTATATTTTCGTAACTTGAGCTCGTAACTTGAGCTTGGGCTGCCTGTGGTTTGCCTAAAACTTTCGGATTCGAAAAAAATTGTCCCTAGAAAATTGTTTTCTGAAATACTGGCTAGAAAATTTGTTTTCAATCCCTAGGAAATTATAGAAGAAAAGAGAGAAAAAGGTTTCCCCTAAATATTCGAACGCCCAATTAGTCTGATCAATAGAGTCAGAACGATCCGGAAAAAACATTGGTTGGAATGGGAAAAAAAAAACGTCACAAATCATTTAGTGAAGCCGCCACCTAAAGTTTTCGAGAACACATTTTCATTCTCTAAGAAATTCTGACATCTAAAATCCGAAAGAATGAACCTTTAGCAAATGGAGGTCACCTAAAAGAATTGCCAAAAGGAAAAAAGAACCCCTATATAAAAAAATCGTACCTCCACAAAACTTTGCAACATGAAGGTACTTGGGCTATAAAATTCTTGTTTATGTTCTAGACTACTAACAAATTCGTAGGCCGGGAATATTTTGCCATAGTATTTTCGGTTGACGCGATTTCCACCTAGAAAATCCGAACAGCTAATAGCTTTCTAGAATACATCAAAAGACATAGTAGGCGCCTTACAATGGCTAGATAAGCTGCAGACAACTGGTTTCAAACGAATTTCATGCAAAAAGTACTCGTTGGGTGCCCTTGATTTCATTGGGTTTCCAAACCAGATTAGAGATTGTGGTTCGCCAATCAGATCATGAATTATTAATGAGTTTGAGAAGCGCGGGAAAATATTTGGTAAGGTCTACAAAGAAGTAGATAGTACTTCACTTAATTTCAATAATTATTTCTTTTATTCCAAGCACAAACCACATTCAATAGGTATTTGAAACTCTGAAACCCGCATCACAAAGAAAACGACGCGAAAATTATAGATATTTCAGTCTGCACGATCTTCAATATACTCCTATCTTATGTTGAAGTGATTGAGCAACTGTTATTGAAAATGACTACGGAAAAGAAAAATACAATAACCAGTAGCAAAACATGAGAAAAAGACGAGAGAGAAAACGGGTCCCATCTGAGTCGCGGGCAGCGAACAGGTTGGTCGCGAGCAATGAGCGATCGGGCGAAAGAAAGACGGTTATCGAAAAGGTAGAAAAATTCAAGAATTCGAAAATTAAAGCTTGCTTGCTTTCTCTTTGTTGTCTTTTAATGGTACTTTGGGAGCGATTTACATATTTTTTCTGTGTGAGACCCCATCGATTTTCTCCAATCAGCGCGTGCCTGAACGTCTTACCTCAGCGCCCGAGCTCCTAAGGAGAGGAATCGCTCACTTCATGAATCAGGAAATGACATATACTAAATAAAACCCTACCCTGCCATAAAAAACCCTAACCGGTCAGTAAACAAGATCTTCCCCACCTAGAGCAAGGGATCTCAAGAAAAACTTTGAGAGATTTTCTAAACAACCATCGTCACTCAATTCCTGTCAAATTTTTAAATTTTAAAACCACTGCTAGTCTGTGTATTCTTAGCCAATCAAAATGAGTAAGCGATTCTTCTCCTTAGTCACTCGCGCCGACATCTTGGCAGATAGACGCGCAACGACTCCTGGGAACGAGTACTTTCGACGCCATTTGTGACAGTGGACAAGCAGTCCTGCTGTTTTCTGTAATTGTCGGTACTGTTATGTTAAATGCTGATGTCCTGCTGCTCGGCGTGAGGCAACCCTCCGGCTTGGATTTATAATTATAACAAGCATAAAAGTAGGAACAGCGTGAAGCAATTAAAATAACGCTGAACTGACATAGATAAACACTCCCACAAGAAAAAGGGATTTTAGTTTTTACTCTTCTTTTTCTGCTTTTGTTGTTACATCGAATGGGGAACTGGGGAAGGGAAAATAATGAAAATAGAAGTTCAAGCCTGCACTAGCTTATCACTGAATTGAAGTTATAACGTCAGACCTGGCGCTTGTGAGCTAGTTTTATCACGACCTTTTCAGACAATCAGAAACAAGATTTGTGGCTTGAATAAAGATAAAAAATAGAATAAGAATATCTATGCTGAGGTGGTTCCATCGAACTCCCCTTGCTCTCAATCCGAAGTTAAATCCGAAAAATGTAAAGAAATGACTGTCAATTTTCTACAGTATAGGCTATGTGAACCTGGCCGTCTATTTGTTGAGAGGGTAGCCGGAAAGTTATAAGCTATACTTGGAGTCTATATATCTAACGATCTGTCCTGGAGCACTTACTGCTACTATATATTTAAGAAAGCTAATAAGCGCCTTTATGCCATAGCACGCTAAAAAATGCGGCCTCCCCTCATGGGCTGCCTTGCCGGAGTACCTGACAGATCTTATATTGAATCAATACAGAAGAATGTGTTGTATATTATCTTTCCCGACCTGCATTACCACGATGTTCTGAGCCAGGCCAATCTCTAGATCTCATCCCTTAATGTGCCCCTACGATCAAATTTTGACATATCAATTTTTTCTCATATTCGTAAAGTATAGTGGCTATATTATTACCAGTTCAAACCGTTTTTCGATACGACGACGGGAAGTCTTATTTTTTGGACTCCGAATCTTGAATTTTACGTCCGCCATTACGCGAACCCGTTCCTGTGGGCGAGGAACGCCTGGTCATTTTTTTAGCGTACGTGACGTCATACACTTAAGGTTATCGTATACCTTCAGGGTACTTTCCGGATAAAATTAAGTAGCGTCTCCAATATTCGTCGTATTTAGATAAATTATACCTCATTTTAAAGCTTATAAAATTGGCTACAACGATATACCTAAGGTTTGTAATTTTGATAAAAGTGCGATTTTTAAATAAACCTCTTTTCCGAACAAGCGAATTGGTTTCCAAGAGCTCCAACTCCACGGCAATTTAATGAATTTAAGATCTGTTTGCTTTTCTGGACTCCCACAGACCTTGTTTACGAAACTGTGACGGCGATTGTGGAAATTCGAAGCCGTTCTGAAGATATTTCGGTCTTCGTGAAACTGCTAACGCGCAATCCAAGTATAGATGCGGGAATCGCTCTCAGCGCCTCTCTTTTAAAAATTAAAAGAAATCGCCGACACATTTTTGAGCTGATATAATTGCGAACAATCTGTGAAAATTTGAAGTAATTCGCACAAATTCGCGTCGAGTTGGAGCTTTTTTCAAACTATGTTTAGAACGAAAATAGAAAGTCAAGAAAACGCTCTGAAACGTTTTAGACGTTCTGGTGCCCGCCTCTTTCACAGCTATCAAACACCAGTCACTGGGAAATCTTCCCACAACACGTGTGGCTACTTTTTCCATACAAACCTTCACACGAACTAACATATGTAGCAAGAAAGTGTACCATTTTCCCGCTTTGAAAAGCAAACAAAACGTTTTGAATAGAAATAATCCTTCAAGTTTGTGCATTGTACAGGACTGTAGCAATTTAGCGAACCACAAAGCTGGCATTTCGCTACATTCAAGCCTTCTAGTTGAGTACCAAGAATACGGTTTGTAATTATCTTCAAGCCTCATGCAAGGATGGTTTGTGTACGTTTTGAGGACAGAAGCTTCTCCATAATTGTTTGTATCACATGGAATAGCCTGTAAGACCGTACCAGAGTCCAGTATAACAGTTCAGAAGAAGGCCAAAACAGCCGAACCAACTGACAGAATGTACTACTCAGACTACTACTAGTATAGATTGACCGAAAAATAAGCGGCTACGTTTGCTGAGAACATAGTTTGTCATAAATAACTCATATTGCTGTTTCCTATAAACAGATAAACCTATCGATGTAGTATGCCTTTTAATTTACTGCAAATTTTATTTTCAAGACAATAAACCACAGAAGAAACCACCAATATTATTTCACGAAGTACCTTGTTTCAGTTGTTTGTGTGTCAAACAGTTAGTCTCTAGTAAATTCTTATCATTCACGATTTCATGTTAGACAAGAGAGCGATTTAATTTTATAGCAATTACATTGTATTTTAGAACGTAGATTCGCCGGAAAATCTATTGCCGGGACACAGATAATTCTTGATCTCTCATTTACGAACTAGCAATCCGGGTTTCACTATAAACAATGAACAAACTTAGGACTTATAAACTGTCATTACCTTAGTGATTTCTCCGCTGAATTCTCCCTGTAGCCCGGATCCAGTAACAGCACAAACCTGAAAACCGAATCAGGGAAAATACCCTGGGAAAAAATTACCCGAAAAAGATAAGAAACCTCTGCTAGCTAGCACTACTTACTAGCAGGCCACTTCCCAAGCGATTTTAGCGACTATTCGTTCGTCCAGCTTTCAACTCGGTCGCCAGCGGCTCTGTTTCCCCCTAAATCATCTATGTTCATCATTACTATGTTCTGAAGAATCTGATGCAGATTTTAGGTCGTTATTTACTAAACCACAGCAAAATTCGCAGTGTGAGTTTGTAGCCAATATAAGAAGAAATGTATGGGTTCGAAGCAACTTGAGAACGATGCGTTAAGTGTATGACGTCACATACGCTAAAAAATGACTAGGCATTCCTCGCCCACGGGAACGGATTCGCGTAATGGCGGACGTGATTTTGACGGTCGTGATTTTGACGGTAAACTCCTCTAAAATGTGTGGTCTAATTGGTCCCTTTGCAAACTTTTTTCACTGATTTGGATATTTCTGCCACTGTTTGTTATAAGTAAGCCTTTGAATCCCTTATCCCGCATATTCCGCTTGCTTGCCCGTACAATCTTCGTTCTGGTCAAATTAAATTTGTTAGGATTGTTGGCAAAACTAAGCGCTTTAATGATTTTTTTCAAAATGAAGTACCAAGAGTATTCTCTATAATGCATATATGTGTTTGTCTTATCTTGGCAATATTTATATTGTATAATCATTTATTAACTGTAACCACTCCGCCTTGCATGTAATTCAGCATTAATAAGCTCCAAGTGGGATCTAATAAACTACAATTACTATTAATAATAATAAAAACTCCTCTTTCTCCTCTTCCTCCCTTTATAAAGAAAAACAAAGAAGTTGCCATGATCGAACCCTTATCAAACCCCCTTTTCGAATCTATCGAACCCCCCCTTAGAGAATCCCGAGATCCACTCCACGAAACCTGAAACAACCATAGGGGCTCATCAAAGTCCGGACCGGCTAATCCACATATCGAATTGGAATTTAGCGTGTTGTTGGTTTTTGTGGAGGGAGGGAAATCCTCGGAGCAAGGGCGAGATATCAATAAACTCAACTCACATATACACGACTTTCATAATGGCCGCCTCCAGCCGCCTCCTAATTTGCATAATTTGGAAGATAAATATGTAGGGGAAAACCAATGCTACTACATGAAAGATCACATGAAAACTAGTAATTGTTTTGAGTTTTAGAGGAATGTGGAAAATTGCTGTTGAGGTATGAGCATTTGTAATGCAGAAAAATATGAAAGCGAGGCTATAAAGGCCTCCGTCGTTTTTCTCATACAAATCTCTCTAATTTCAACTGGCTGTAACTTCATTGCTTTATAACCTACAGCACACAACTTTCATAAGTTCACTGATGTCGACATGCTCTTTGACATGGCAATGTTCATATTTTCTATACATGTGGATAAACTACCGAAACGGAAAATCACATATGCAAATTAGGAGGCGGCCATTATGAAAGTCGTGTATGGCGCCTCGTGCGGGGTTAGAACCACAGGGGTGATAAACGAAGAGCTTAACCACTGCGCCACCCCAGCAATAGTCCACGTGCACCCCTGTAAACATCCTTGTGCTTTTATCGCAAATAATCCAGCCCTAAACTTTTTCTCCAACGGAGCTGGATTTTCTTGAATAAACAAAAAGTTGGGATAAGTGTTTTGGTTCAATCTGTAAGGAAACGCCGCAACAAATATTTCCTATAAGTTTGGAGCTGTCGCGTTATTAAAAAGCCCTGGGGTATCAATTATCGTAAATCATCATGTTCTTGTGCTTTATAGAGTATACTGTAACAACCTCCCACGTTGTTTAGGGCACATGCTTAATTGTATGTTATCACTTATAAATTTTCAAACGTTGATAATAAAATAATCAATCAGCCATAGCTATACGAATATCCAGTAATTAACAAACTTCAGGGTCGCCTTTTTTAAACGATGTCTAAGTCTGAAACGCCGTCTATCCCTTTTTAATAGCATACCCAGCCGCCGTCTATTGGTAAACTCGCCATCTGATTGGCTAGTCAGGCGCCGTCTGTTACACAAATAGAGTGTGTCCGTCGAGGAACTATCGGCTGATAGTTGTCCGCGGAAATTTGATGTTCTTAAAACAAATATAAGCCCGAAAAAGGGATTGGAGGGCTTATATGCTAGTTTTAAGCTAGAACATCAAATTTCCCGAAGGGAAACTAAACGTTATAGTTCATTACAAAATTTTCGCGCGGCTCATTGGCCAAAAGCGATCACGTGACGTGATATTGTCTTCCGCGGAGGCAAACTATCAGACGTTATTGTTCACCACACAATTTTGGCGCGCGGTTATTGGCTATAAAAGCTGAGAGCGGAAGACAATTTTGTGATGAACAATAACGACAAATAGACTGTGTTTGTCTCGGAACTATCCGCTGATAGTTTCCCCTGGAAATTTGATGTTCTTAAAACTAGCATATAAGCCCTCGAACTTTGTTCTCGGGCTTATATTAATTGTTTTAAGAACATCAAATTTCCGCGGGCAACTATCAGCCGATAGTTCCTCGACGTACGGACACAGTCTATTTGTATAGTAGTGCCCACTGAGAGCAGAAGATAATTTTGCGATGAACAATAACGATCGATAGTCGACCGTGCCCGCGCTGCAGACAATAATCACTTAGAAACATGCTCTTTTGCGAGTTTTTTTTTCAGTGAGGGAACGGTGGCTTAGTAATGCTGAAACAATTAGACTTCTCGTTCTTGGTTTCTATCGACTTTGATAGCTATATACCGATCGATAGAAACCTCGTAGTTTAATTGTTAAATAGAGGTGTTCAAAACAACATAATCACATAATAGATAGACATTTAGGCTTCGTTTAAAAAAATCGTCTTATGTCGGAAACGGCTTCTACCGACACAATTTTCACTCGCAGTTTTAGGTTTTTCCCTTCTATGTTTATTCCAATATCACAGCTACATTGCTCGATGGATCACACACTCTCTCTCTCTCTCTAAAAAGACGCCTACCTTAGTTTCCGGTATTACATGTGCTTGTAATTCTATATCACATATGCTAATTGTGTACTATTATTAGTAAATGTATTTCACACACCTATATATGAGTTTAAGCACGTGGAGGCACTTCTATAATAAATGGATTCTGAATCGGACCTGGCTTTCAGAATAAATTAGCTCCAAAACCGTCCAAATTTTAAACGCAAACTCAAGAACGTTTTCTTCAACGTTTTCTTTTGAACTGTCGTCGTTGTGAATACTTATAACGTTTGCTCGTGTTAGATAGCCTTTGTTTGTTTGTAGTGTTTGTACTCTTTTAACCTGTAACCGGGGGTGGATATTTACTATCTTATTGTGGAATGGGTTTTCTAGGTGCTTAGCCTTGTAGGGGGACTTCGTTCGTGTCCTTTTGCTATTTGTACCTTGCATCTTGTGTGCTAAATTTGTCAGTAAATTAACGAACTCGAATTTGTTCCTTGTTTGGTTATTTTGAATCGTCCATAAACCGGAATTCAACATATTTTTAAAATAAACCCGGACCCGGAAATGGGGGGTGGGGGGGGGGGGGGTGTACTCCCATATATGGACTATATGGGAATGATCCGCTGGACAGGGTATGGTTTTTCGAGAATCTGGTCTTAGACAGGGTATCCATTTTCACATCGACAGATCTTGAACAGGGTATAGTCTAGTGCTTGATGAAGACTTATTTAGTTATGACACTCATTATACAAGATCACAATAAACACTGGCATCCAAGTATAGATAATTTGTTATTTGTCTTCATAGAGGGATATAAAATTTTAACACTTTGTCTTGAACAGGGTATGGAAATTTGAGTTTTTTTTTGTCTTAAACAGGGTAAGGGTTTCAGAGCCCCAGCGGCACACCCCCCATACCCAACTTTGGGCAGAGTACCCAAAGTAACCAAATCGCATGAACTGCTAGTGCTATACTTGATTTATAGGCACTGAGTGAGTATTTTGAAAGTTCTCAAATTGTACTCGCCGAAAGGCTCGTACAATTATTAGAACTTTCAAAATATCACTCAGTGCCTCGCGTATATAGCATGCACTCGCGTTCATGCGATTTGTAGAGGAAATCGCATGAACGCGAGTGCTAAACGGGATTTGTAGGCACTAACTGCCTACAGGTGTACACCCCGGCGGAACACCACTACGACCTTCACACCGCATCGTCTGTTGTTTGGACAAGAAGCACGAACCAAGTTACCTGAGTCTGGCTCAATAACGCACCCTGAGTCATCCGTTTCAGAGACACTCTTGCCAAGAACACTATGAAATTACATGCCGATAAGCGAACACATGCCGAAAAGTCCACTTTGGAGATTGGTGATATCGTCCTTGTCCGACAACCCAAGGCCAACAAGCTATCGACTCCGTATGACCCAACTCCACTTGTAGTCACAGAAAACAAGAAAGGTTCCATGCATGGTAACAGTCAAACGAGAAAGTGGTCCGACCATCACAAGGAACGTATCGATGTTTTATCATTTGTCTCACACCTCCGTCAAAGGTCGAAATACCGGAGTCAACCACCTATGACCGCCCAACTGGACGATATTCCAACCACTGCACAATAAGAAGAGGAAGAGTAACCTGTTGCTCTCAGACCAAAGCGAGTAATAAGGCGACCCATGCAAGAGACTGATAGAAGAACTGTGAACACTTACTCAAACCAAAGCGAGTTATAAGGCGACTCATGCAAGAGACTGACAGAAGAACTGTGAACACTTACTAAACCAAAGCGGGTAATAAGACGACCCACGCAAGAGACTGACAGAAGAACTGTGAACACTTACTCAAACCAAAGCGAGTACTGCATGATAAGGCGACCCATGCAAGAGACGATAGAACTGAGAACTGTGAACTTAGTGAAAGTACTGTTCAGTTTAAGTTGTTCAACGTTGAAGTTCAGACGTTGGTTCTAGGAGTAAGATATAGGAGGGTCTGAATGGGGGGGTCTACATGTCAGTTGTCAGTTAAATTTTTGGCCATTTGTCAGTTGTCAGTTAGCTCTAGTTAATCATTGCTGGAGAAAATTTACAATGTTTGACCCACAAACACCAAATTTGTCAGTTGTCAGTTATTTTTCGGTTGTCAGTTGTCAGTAAAAAAGTCGTCATTTGTCAGTTGTCAGTTATTTTTAAGGCTGTTTGTCAGTAGTCAGTTAACCCCATTCAGACCCTCATATAGGGACATTCTTAACAAGAGACTTTAGCAATATGCAATATTGTGTTATAATAGACTAGTTTGTTTACTGTAACTTTTCAGCGAAGGTGGATAGGGACGTATATACAACCATCTAATTAGCATACGCATCCCTGCATGCTCGGAGCACATGATTGTTAGTCTTCGGAGCAAGCGAGAAATAAACAGAATATTACACCATCCAATCAGATACTAGCTAGAGTTCTGGCAATGAAATATAATAATAATAATATAGATATTTTGAGAGGAGGGCCCAGTCACCCGAAGGTGATTTTCATGGGGGTCCTCTATAGAACTAAAATTAAGTAAACGTTCAAAACATAAAAGGATACAAACTAAGCTAAAATACAAGATTTTTCAGTACAGACTAACTTTAGAAAGTACAAAAGTAGCTAAACTACTTAGAAAAGCAATGTGTGTAAATACATCAAAGCAGCCAGTAACTGGCTACGTTTAAACGCTGGAAATGTGCGAAATAAGGTCACTGAATGATTTGGCAAGGCATTCCATTCCTTCATAAATAAATACTGAGACTTACACTTGCCCCAGTTGTTCTTACATGATGGTAACACTAAATTATTCCTAGATCTATTATTATGTGAGTGGACTTCATCGGCCTAAAAACATTATTAAAATTAAAATCTACATTATTATTAAGAGAATTAAATACAAAACAAGCTAGACCTTCTATCCGAAAGCGAGTTCCATGCAACCGAGGCTGTCAATGAAATGGTTTCTTTTGCTTCCCATCCAATCAGATACTAGAGTTCCGGCAATGAAAGGGTTTCTTTTGCTTCTCATCCAATCAGATACTAGAGTTCCGGCAATGAAAGAGTTTCTTTTGCTTCCCATCCAATCAGATACTAGAGTTCCGGCAATGAAAGGTTTCTTTTGCTTCCCATCCAATCAGATACTAGAGTTCCGGCAATGAAAGGGTTTCTTTTGCTTCTCATCCAATCAGATACTAGAGTTCCGGCAATGAAAGAGTTTATTTTGCTTCCCATCCAATCAGATACTAGAGTTCCGGCAATGAAAGGGTTTCCTTTCCCCTCCAATCAGATACTACTAGGGCTATACGGAAAGTTTTTATTTATTCATCCTCCAACATGCTTCAAGTATATCAAAGGGACTGAAGGAAAGTCGATATGTTATATGAAAGCTCCGCTTCATTATAAACTTAATCAATTAAAAACTTGTGGAAATACTTTAAGACGTACGACTGATTATGGTTTGTTCTGAGTGGCGAGATTTCTAACTGAAATATTTATACGATAAAAGCTGTATGAAGCTCACTTGAGCAGTACAAATCTTCTTCCCAAGAGCCATGATATGTACAAACCGGCTGCGCCATCACGTAAATTATTTGTTTCAAACAGAAATAATTGAAATTGTGAATTCTCTTCGTCCAGGGACGGCTGCAGGTTGCGACAAGATTTCGATGTGGTCTGTAAAAGATTATATTGCTTTAATTATATACTGAACCATTGACTCATGATATTATTAACTTGTCCATCGAATCTGGTATTGTTCCGGACCAAATGAAGATTGCTTGTGTCATCCCGTTATTCAAATCTGGCGACAATAGATTATTTCCTAATTATAGGCCAGTCTCGGTTTTACCAATCTTCTCGAAACTGCTCGAAAGGGTCTTCTATAATCGCTTATTGAAGTATTTAGACAGACATGATATTTTGTTTAATAATCAGTACGGCTTTAGAAAAAAAACATTCAACCTCCCTGGCTCTCCTTCATTTATTCAACAAAATTACATCTGCTATTGACCAAAAAAAATTCACAGTGGGGTTTTTCTAGACCTTTCCAAGGCATTTGATACGGTCAACCATGAGATTCTGTTTGATAAACTTCAACACTATGGCATCCGCGGATTGGCCCTTGAATGGATAAATAATTACTTTTTTAATAGATTCCAATACGTTGAATATAATGGCACCTGTTCTACGTTTAATGGTATTAAGTGTGGTGTTCCTTAAGGGTCAATCCTCGGTCCACTGTTCTTCTTAATATACATCAATGATCTCTGTAATGTCTCTAATGTTTTTGATCTGGTTTTATTTGCTGATGACACTAATTTAATTTTTTCTCATAATGATTTATCTTGTCTGTCGAATGCAGTCAATACAGAAATGGCTAGGCTATCGGATTGGTTTAAGGCTAGCAAGTTATCGGTGAATGTAAAAAAATCCAACTATATGATTTTTAGACCAAGGCAGAGAAGGCAAACATTTGATCTGGCGATAGAAATAAACAATGTTAGGATTGACAAGGTTAATGAGGTCGTATTCCTGGGTGTGATCTTGGACGAAAATATGTCTTGGAAGTCTCACATTTCCCATCTTGCCAGTAAACTGATCAAAATCAATAGGAATTATAAATAAATCAAGTTTTTGCCTTTCCAAGCCAGCATTACGTACTTTATACTACTCCTTAGTTTATCCATATCTTCAATATTGTATCACGGTCTGGGGCTCTACCTATCCATCCAACCTTAATCGTATTGTTCTGCTTCAAAAACGCGTAGTGCGAGTTATTAATAATGAGGCATTTGATGCGCATACTGACCCTATATTTAAAAAAAATATGATTCTGAAATTTTAAGATATTTACTTATTCAATTTAGGAAAGTTCCTGTTCAAAAATAATTTATTACCTATAGAAGTTTTGACAAATCTTTTCTACAAATTTATAAAGTTCACAATTATAATACTAGACATTCTAAACTTTTTTATATTCCTTTATGTAGAACCAAAATTAGACAGTTTTCTGTTTATTATCAGGGTCCAGTATTTTTTAACTCGCTGAACGCAGACATTTGTGATGCCATGACCGTTTCCTCGTTTCAATCCAAGCTGAAAAAATATCTCTTCTCCCGTCTTTGAAATCGCTTATTATTTATTCATTAACTTCTTCATATACGTGTTATCTCAATACTGGTATAAATTGTTATCTTAGTGTGATGTTCTCCATTCTGTTATTCTTGTTTTCGCGCCACTCCCACTTTGTTTTATATACACATATATTGTAAAGAGGCAGCCCAATGCCACATAAGCCTTCTGGTTTCCTTTTGGGCTTCCTCGCCATTTCTTTAATTATTTTTGTATTCATTTATTATTTTTTTGTTGGCAAATAAAACTGTTAAACTATTGTTGATGTATGTTGTTGTTATGTTTTTATCCTTTTAGATTTTTCTCGTTTTAAAATGTAAACGATGAAAAAGAAGATTTCTTAATCTTCTTGAGTAAATGATTCCGAAGTCACTTTCCTTTTGTAGTCGGGATTCTGTCTCACCTTAAAATGTGGGACGGGAATTTAGTATTTTTGTGGATTGTTTGGGAAGTTTCGTTTCTTTTAGGTCAGGGCGGTTTAACGATACCAACACAGGCAATTTGCTTGTTCTCTTATTCAACTTGAGTGCTTGACAGTCTTTTCAAACATTTAACGGAAGATCATCGGAGTACTTTGAGAGTTTCGAGCTTCCCAGTCAAAATAAAACTCGCATCTCGACATATTCCTAATTGCTTGTTATAGCCAAAGGGCATGCCAAAAGCATGTTATTTTCCTAGACCTGAGATAAAGCTTCAGATGATATAATTTCTGTTTTCTAAGTTTCACGGCTGCCCTCTGGTTGATCCGGCTTGATACTTAAGAACAAGACTAGCTACTTCTGTCTGCATGACACTGCAGTCTCGAGCAAATCTTTTGCTGATACTCCAGGAAATAAAACAGATAGGAATCAGTAATAGATCCTAAGACATTATCCAATTGTATCCTGTATACGAACGCCCTATGGGTACGTCTAATACTTCTTCAAGTACTTAGATTTGAGTGCAGCTCCTTCACTAAGTATCTTAGAACCTACTTGATCTACTCCAACCATATGCTGGACTGAAGTAGAAAGAATCTTCGCCACGATAAATCATGTTCCTCGGCTTAGGCGGTTTTGTCAGCATTTTTCGTTTCCAACTTCTAATCAGTTCTGAAGACAAACGACATATGGTTTCATCTTTCTAAATGAAATGAAATCTTAAAGTAGATCTTTTTAGCCAAAGCGTTCTTTCTCGTGGAAATTAAAAGGAAAAAAAGGAAGTTAGATAGCGAGTTTTCGAGTGGCACTTAACCCCCGAGTCCTCGGTAATTACCAAACACCGGAGATCCGCAACAATGGAACTCGATTGATTTTAGTACATACCACCTTTAATACTCTTAAGTTCGCTCCTTTCTCACTGCATGCAAAAAACATATTTAACAGTAAAAAGTACATCCGCGTTAGGTTTCATTTGACGAAATGCAAAAGTACTATCACATTTTATCGTACCCTCCGCTTTCGAACAAATATCCTCTCACTGACAGGTTGCGCTTCGTTGAGTTTGAGCAGATTTTAAGCCTTTGGCGTTCGAGCACCGTTGAGTATACAAGACCATACAAGGGCACCCAACGAAGAAGCTGTTCGGGAGAGTAAGTTAGCCTAAAACTTTCGGATTTGAAAAAATTGTCCCTAGAAAATTGTTTGCTGAAATACTGGCTAGAAAATTTGTTTTCAATCCCTAGAAAATTATAGAAGAAAAGGGAGACTAAAAGGTTTCCCCTAAAATATTCGTGCGTATTCGTCTGATCAATAGATGGTTTGCACTCAATTCCCAGAGATTCAAATGACAAAGGGCATGGCGGCCATGTTGGTGTACAGAACAAAAGAAGCTAACGAAGAATCTATTGTTAACTGTACACCAACATGGCCGCTATGATGTCACGTGCAAAGGGTCTATAGAGTCAGAACGATCCGGAAAAAACATTGGTTGGAATGAAAAAAAAATATTATCACCGAATCATTTAATGAAGCGGCCACCTATAAAGTTTTCGAGAACACATTTTCATTCTCTAAGAAATTCTGACATCTAAAATCCGAAATAATAAACCTTTAGCAAATGGAGGTCACCTAAAAGAATTGCCTAAAGGAAAAAAGAACCCCTAAAAAATTTGTACATAGCTCCACAAAACTTTGCAACATGAAGTTACTTGGGCTAGAAAATTCTTGTTTATGTTCTAGACTACTAACAAATTCGTAGGCCGGGAATATTTTGCCATAGTATTTTCGGTTGACGCGATTTCCACCTAGAAAATCCGAACAGCTAATAGCTTTCTAGAATACGTCAAAAGACATAGTAGGCGCCTTAAAATGGCTAGATGAGCTGCATACAACTGGTTTCAAACGAATTTCAAAAAGTACTCGTTGGGTGCCCTTGAGTATAGAGAACTGATTCACATATCGGTTTTATCTTTGAAAACGATCCTACATATCCGTCGTTGAAAAGGCTTAAGCTTTGACAAAACTTTTAAAAAGACTTCCAAACGAATAAACCGGCTTCATTTAATTCAGTTTGGTAGTTTTGTGCGTTCTTTTTCCTTTCCTTTTCTGGAGGAAATGTTGTTCATTACGGCTATGAGCTGGGCCAAGTTCACACCGACACACAAACAAAAGTAACACTATAGGTCATGTATCTATGTTAAGACGTGGTTGATTGTTTGGGCGAATTAACAACAACCTCTTTCTTCAACAAGAGAAAATACACTGTAAATCCAAGAAAAGCAAAACAAATTCATCATAGTTTGATGGTGAAATTGCGATATTCATTGATCAAAATGCAAGAAAAATAATTAGTTCCGTTCTGCCCATAAAGAAGACTAAACTTCGTTACAATTTCTAGGAAAATCAATTTGGAATTATTGCGGTATATTACTCTTGATTTTTTTGTGAAGGCAGTAGACGTTTTAAATCTGACAAAAACCGGATCCATTTAAGTTTTAAGTATGTCTCTGAAGCATTTGAAAAGGCTTTAAAATCTGGATTTCTCATTTTGTTTCTATAGTGTGGCTGAAATCAGTATCAAGTGCTCCTTGATAGAGTGAGTGAAAACATTCCTCGAAGCTCACTATACATATACATCAGTTACACATGCAGAAGTCGTAAACAGTGAAAATCTCAAAGTTAACAAACAACATTAATAAATAAATACCATTGACGACAGTATATAAAACTGAGAGGGTGTTTTTCATCGAAGATTTGGAGGACCAAAATAGGTTTGGAGACAAAGTACGATACGTATCGGAAAGTTGATAGTTATTCCGACGAAGAGATAAAGCAAAATTAAATAATCCACAATGCAAATACGATTTATACTGATAGTAAAAACGTCAAACCAAGCACAAAGTAGCGAAACTCTTCGACTCACAAACACACAAATACACGCGCAAACATTCGCTGCCTTGCTGTAGCCCATGCCCTGAGGTTATTTTCACGTTTCCTCATTCTAGCAAACGATATGATTCAAGCCGCTTGGAGGTAAAAATCGTAGCTCCCGTCTCCCGCTGAGCATAAATATAGAACAAGACGAGCAATGCAAGTGACAAACATATGTACAGTTAAAAGTGGGGAGGAAACTTCAGTTCCTTTATAATTATTTGCCGCTAGCAAAAAAAAGTCATTTTTTTGAACTATATACCAGCCTTTCTTACTTTAATTTTTCATTTACGTGTAGTTCTTTTATACGCTCGTTTTTGTCGAATTGTACATGATTTGAGCGTGCGCCAACTCAATGTGACTCAACTCAAGTCAAAGCGCACCGGTAAAATACGGCAGACCGGCATGGACCACTTGCTGAGTCGGCAACTAACAACCCGTGAGAGTGTACAAAAACCTGATTACTCCACTGATTACCCCCACTTATTGGGAGTTATTAGGGTCAAGGAACATCGAGTGTCATAAAACGCCCTAAAGCGAACCTCAACTGTATGATAATTACACACGCTGTGCAAACCTTTACAAAGAGATAGACTTGTGAGGTTGTAAAATGCAAGGGGAAAGAGCTCGCGAGAGCCGTGAGAAAAAAGCCGATAGTTTGTCATTGCAGCCTTCGATGACCTATCAAGTGGACAATGGAATTGCGAGTGATCATTTCCAAACGTTTTGCTGCAAGATTGGGAAACAACTAGCGCAAGTTGGAGATTTGTTGCAGGTCCGCTACGAGAGGGAAACAGTCGGATTTCAGAATACCGATAATACTCCAAGGCCTGCAATTAATACTACAGGTTTCAACAGAAGCGAACTGCCCTTTCGAGTTGAGATGGATAGCACTCGAGCTCTCAGGCGTGCTCCGCAGTTGGAAACAGCTCAAAGCGGATCGCAAACAACGAGAGAAAACTCCAACTATCTAGCAAAACAACAGGCTTTTAATGCCGATGAGGGCTGTTGTAAGACTTGTGGATTCCTTATTGAGAGATGTAAAGGTTGCATGTGTGAATATGCATTGGAAAGCCAAGCTTGTAGAGCCTTAAATTCTTGTAGTCTTTCAGAAGAACATAGCAACATTCATTCAGCTCGGCGAAAAACCATCAGAGAAGTTGCCAAGGTGTTGGCTAGAATCGGTGACGCCTTATGCTGCCCGCAGGAAGCATAAACTGGAGTATGTGCGTACTCCATGATCTGTGGTCTTTTAATATTAGCCGTTATAATGTATAATGATAACCATAGACTGAGAAAAAAACTGAGAAAAAATTCTCACGGGAGTGAGTGCAGGATCTACTGGCTTTTGATTTTAAGACAAAGGTACTTGAATGGAGTGATTTTGACTATCTCTAGTTTACTGCCTAATGACTGAAATGAGATCCATTGAAACATATGCAAACTCTCCGCTTTGAAGCAGCTTCGTTGTGTTCAATTACTAAATTGTATTATTGATTCAGTCTTTACGTGATGTTATCCGTGGTTCAATTTTATGCATTCGAGTTTGTTTAACGAACGATTGATATGCCGTCAGTTTGTGGGTTAGAGTTAAACTGGTTAAACGTTAAATTATAGCTAGCTGAGTATTAAATACGTTAAGCTGTGAAACAAAAAGTATTAACCTTTAGTAGCTCGCTTAACCGTAGTGTTTTGGATTACTATATTTGATTTACCAATTCACAGGCCATTCTGATTAGGGCATTTGACACATATATATATAGACAGCAGCTATGTAATTAACAGTGCATGGAGCTGATGTATACAAAATTCTCTGTATTCATAAATCATAAATCGTACTTGCAAGCTGTAAGCTAAGCGGCAAGCTATACGTCCACAATAAACCCATGCATGTTTGTTTACACTGATCTTGCTTTATTCTTCTTGATATGTCATTGAGTCCCTGTGACCTAATAGCCGGTTGAGATGATATCTAGAAGAGCACTACTATCTTATCACACGATACGAGCAATAATTATAATTAAGACTCGTCTAGTTTTCTTGAAGCATCCTGGGGGAGAAAAGAAACGCTCCTAACTCAGATTTTATCACTGAATATATAATGAAAGGTTTCAGTTGAGTATACAAAATCCTTTTAAGAATCGAGGCGGGGGAGCGGTGTGGTCTTTCTCGATCTCGTTCATTAGATAAACCAAAGTTCATTGCCACTTAAAACCGTCATCAGTAGCTCGGAATCAGTGAATGTTTGATCAAGTTTTTCCGGTTGAACTCAAAACAGAGCTCGCGCGACGATACAACATACAAATTTTATTTTTCCACACGGAAACGTCTTGGAGATGGTCACGATCTGAAATTGTATCGTCAGTTTTATTTGGAGTTAAATTTAGATTGTGGTCAGCTGAAAAGTGACGCGATTTATATGTCATATATATGTGTGGGAATCACTATTATTAAAATAACCCCCTATTACTAAACAATGGCTTTTGACATTTTTGGAATTCTACTGTACTTAATATGCCAGCATGATCCCTAACCTATGACTCTCCGCTTCCGTCAATAGTGATTCAATAATTGTTGTCATATATGTCGTCTTGTGGTTTGACTAGCAAAATACACAAACTGGATTTGCACTAAAGCCTGGACTTCCTCCAGCATTGTCGACCATGTATGAATGTGAGCTGAATAGGGGGTAAATGAGATTAATTGTTAAATATAGCATCACCTCCTGGTTAGCTCTGTATAGTTACTGAGCGCCGGTCTGTTGTGCGAGAGGTCGAGGATTCTAAGTCCTGGACGGACCAATACTCAGGATATTAAAATAACTGAGTAGACCCCGGGAGTAGATCGTTCCTCTCCGCTCTATAAATTCTTATTTTCAAATATAAAGATGACTCCCGCGACCTTATTTCACGTCGGTAGCTCGTAACCGTCGATAAACTCAAGGCCTACGGGAGACCTAAGATTTAACGTCCTTATCCGAGAAGACGTGAATTAAAAGGTCCATAAACCATTGCAGTTCAATTCGAGAACGAGAGCTTGCGTCACAAAGGCAGTACTTTCTTCTGCTTCTTGCTTCATGCCTGGGTCTTTGTGGTGCACTTTGCGGCGGCCTGAGCTCGATATTTCGTCCTGTGATTCTACGACTGGAAAATGATTTTTAATAACTGTTAATTCTGCAAAACGTAGCGTTTACGTAAAAGTAACTTTATTCAACGTCGGTAACTCGTGAAAGTCTGGTGAGACTGATAAACTTGAGGCCGATGTGAAGCCTACGATTTTACGTCCTTATCCGAGAAGATGAGAAGGTCTAACTAATGCAAATTGCATATATTTTTAGCCTTTTAGAATAACCCCTTATTATTATTTGTATTATCTTCTATTGTAGCTATGTATGTTATAATTATTATTATTAATAGTGTCCCCAATTAGTTGTAAAGCTAAATACGTTAACACTTAAATAAAGTTATTATTATATAACGAGGTTGAATGCTTTCTTTTCTTTTGCCTAACTCGATTAAATGCTTAATTAAAATCAAAATTGGAAGCCTATAGATGCATAACAACAGCAGAATTTCTGTCAATAGCTAGCATGGACACACTGGCAAAACTGAACAAGGCTGAACTTCAAATATAGGTCGTACTACCTGGCCTATCTTTCTTTTCACTGGCAGAAACTGTAAAACGTTGCCTGAAAATATGATATTAGTCCTGAAAAATGCTTAAAACAAATCTTCCAAAATGTTAAGTTGCTTTGATGTAATTCCTGAGTCGGTGACAATGACATGAGGAGCCGCAGGCCTTAGATACCGCTAACGTGGTCATCTGAAATGACCACGTTCCAGCCACAGGGAAGCTTAAAGACAATAACAGTGTTGACAGAGTGCTCCCTTGGAGTCCCAATAATGTGACACGCAAAATGTCATCACGTCAGTTTAACACCACTTTTCCCCCTTAGTATCAGTTAACACATACACGTGTGTAGATTTATGATTCTCTCCTTACCGCTTCGCGGCTCGCTTTCTTCCCTAGAAAAAACCTGAGACCAGAACGAAATTATCTTGCAAACGTATCCGTGAAAACCTTTAAAATAACTATATATAAAATGACCTAAATAATCATCTAACTGGAAATAATACAAGACTCAGAAGGGACTCAGAACTACTCGGTTGTAAAAGGGTCGCACGTGGATGACTGAAATATGTTTGTCAAGTTGAACATGCAAGTACATGTGTACCCTAGCTGTACAAAATGTAAAGCTCATTGATATAACTCAATGCACTTAGTGTAACTTAGCCCGCGACTGGCAGGCGTTTGATATTCTCAGGCCAGTTTTTTATTTTTTTAGTTTCTGTTAGTCGGCAGTAACGGCATTATAAGGACGTCGGCACGGTTAGAGTATTTGAAGACTTTAAATAAAGACCTTTAAACACAACTGACTACAGAAATATCAACAGAATTGATAAACATAACTACCGTATTTTGACACAGTCAGTTAAGTTCAAATATTTCAACTGCAAACTTCCTCTCGCATTAACGCGTCCGACGTAAAGCCGTCGCAATCACGATCAGTCGAAAACAATTCATCGAAACTGTTTGCGACGGCTTACGCAGTATATGGAAGGCCAGCCGTAATAGAGATTCTGCTAGCAGGGAAGGACACAGATATATTTCTGAGAAAACAAAAATGATTTCCAGCTACTTAAAAGCGCATATGGATTATACGGTTCCATTTCACGCGTTCATCTTGTCGTTCCTCTTTTCTTCAAACGTTCAACCGTGATAGTAAATTACTTGTATCTATTTAATCACAAGAAAGCTTTATGAATTCATTCTCGCTGCTAATAAACACAGACATCAATTACACCAGAATGATTTTTCTTTGTTGAAAGTCATAAGTTTACGTGCATCGATAGTCAATTATGAGCGCATGCACTGAAAACGAACACTTACTGGGTTCAATGTCGATAAAACCGTGGTTTTTGTTTCGTTCATGCTAACGAAAATTTCGTCACCTTGTTGTTATATTAACTACAACAACTAACTAAGTAGTTGTTTACGGGCTGGCCTCGGCTTCTGGGATTACTGTAAAGAGCGCAACTCTTCGCCCTTCTCTTCGAAGGAAAAAACGTCACTCGCAACGTAACGCTTCTTGGCCCAGTGCCGCTTAAACATTCTTCATTGCTAAGGCTATTCGCTCGAGCGGCTTTCGAAAGAGTGACACTTCGCTTTTTCCCATGAAATTGAACCATAATTTTGGGTTGCTTGACAGTTTGAACTCCAAAAAGAAGAGGAAGTCCTGGGTGGTCTCCAAGGCGGGTTATCACTGAAGCCTCGTGTAGTACTTCGTTTCTCAACCTTTCGTCATCGAGGCCTTCGTTATTATTTACGAACTCTTCAGGCAGTAAGGGTAGGCAGTAAGCTGTTGAATTCAGCTTACGGATTACCCAAGAAAGTAACAGAAATATAAACTGGCATGCATTAAGGGGAGTTCTGCCCATGTTCAGCTGTGGAATTCAGGTAACGGATTACCCAAGAAAACAACAGACATAAACAGGCAGTAAGGGTGGTGGCCAATTTCTGCCCCTGCATGTTCAGATAACGGATTACCCAAGAAAACAACAGACCGCATAAACACGCAGTAAGGGGGATGGCTAATTTCTGACCCTGTTCAGCTGTGGAATTCAGGTAACGGATTACCCAAGAAAGTAACAGAAATATAAACAGGCATGCATTAAGGGGAGTTCTGCCCATGTTCAGCTGTGGAATTCAGGTAACGGATTACCCAAGAAAACAACAGACATAAACAGGCAGTAAGGGTGGTGGCTAATTTCTGCCCCTGCATGTTCAGATAACGGATTACACAAGAAAACAACGGACCGCATAAACAGGCAGTAAGGGGGATGGCTAATTTCTGACCCTGTTCAGCTGTGGAATTCAGGTAACGGATTACCCAAGAAAACAACAGACATAAACAGGCAGTAAGGAGGATGGCTAATTTCTGACCCTGTTCAGCTGTGGAATTCAGGTAACGGATTACCCAAGAAAACAACAGACATAAACAGGCAGTAAGGGTGGTGGCTAATTTCTGCCCCTGTTCAGCTGTGGAATTCAGGTAACGGATTACCCAAGAAAACAACAGACATAAACAGGCAGTAAGGGGGATGGCTAATTTCTGCCCTTGTTCAGCTG
The DNA here is from genome assembly GCA_030867875.1 of Actinernus sp. WN-2022. Classification (NCBI taxonomy): domain Eukaryota; kingdom Metazoa; phylum Cnidaria; class Anthozoa; order Actiniaria; family Actinernidae; genus Actinernus; species Actinernus sp. WN-2022. The sequence goes on along the minus strand of JAOWCC010001368.1, from coordinate 25,421,962 downwards.
TGGAATTCAGGTAACGGATTACCCAAGAAAACAACAGACATAAACAGGCAGTAAGGGTGGTGGCTAATTTCTGCCCCTGTTCAGCTGTGGAATTCAGGTAACGGATTACCCAAGAAAACAACAGACATAAACAGGCAGTAAGGGTGGTGGCTAATTTCTGCCCCTGTTCAGCTGTGGAATTCAGGTAACGGATTACCCAAGAAAACAACAGACATAAACAGGCAGTAAGGGTGGTGGCTAATTTCTGCCCCTGTTCAGCTGTTGAATTCAGGTAACGGATTTCCCAAGAAAACAACAGACATAAACAGGCAGTTATTTTAGGGTGGTGGCTAATTTCTGCCCCTGTTCAGCTGTTGAATTCAGGTAACGGATTACCCAAGAAAACAACAGACCGCATAAACAGGCAGTAAGTGGCATGGCTAATTTCGGCCCCTGTTCAGCTGTGGAATTCAGGTAACGGATTATCCAAGAAAACAACAGACATAAACAGGCAGTAAGGGTAGTGGCTAATTTCTGCCCATGTTCAGCTGTTGAATTCAGGTAACGGATTACCCAAGAAAACAACAGACATAAACAGGCAGTAAGGGGGATGGCTAATTTCTGCCCCTGTTCAGCTGTTGAATTCAGGTAACGGATTACCCAAGAAAACAACAGACATAAACAGGCAGTAAGGGTGGTGGCTAATTTCTGCCCCTGTTCAGCTGTGGAATTCAGGTAACGGATTACCCAAGAAAACAACAGACATAAACAGGCAGTAAGGGGGTGTTGAGAAAACTAGTTGACATAATTCTAGTTTATTGATAATCATTCAAGTTGTAAACTGAGTAGTTCTGTCGAGGCATAATTGGAGCTTCATGTGACGTATAAGATAGTTGATCGCGTGCGGGGTTAAACACATTTAATTAGATTAATCCGGGTTGTAAACACCGGAATGTAGTCGCTGAGACGCCATGACATGATCATGAAATCAATAACCCTCATAGTAAGCGTGGTAAATCTAGAAAGACAAATAAGACATTTGTTTAGCCATATACTAAATAAGCATTGCAAGCATTGCTAAAGGTCTAGGACAAAGTATGTGTTTCCGCAGTTTGAATAAGAAGGATATCATTGTAATGTTAAGGCAGATGGTTAGAGCGAACGAATGTGTAAGGTTGTGATCGACGAATAAAGAAAAAGTGAGAAAGATACAGTCCCAGTGTTATTGAACCAGCGCGAGCGGAGATTCTTCTTAACGCAGTGGAGAATTCCGCGACACGTGGTCCTTCGAGCCGGATAAAACGAAGAGAGAATCGATTTACAAGAAATCTGAGAGAAAATGTCGGAGCTCGTTACAAAGAAGAAGGTCCGTGGAGGACATAGAGGCCATGTAACGAAACTGGAAACAGAGGCAAATGGGCTTATTGAGAGTTACGACGGCAGTGAAAGGGATACTCTTATTGAAATGAAAAACGCCTTGACTGATAAACTAGACACGTTGAGACGCTTAGACGATGAAGTTTTGGATCTTTTTAGTGCAGAAGAGAGTGTAGACGAGACGATGATAGTGAACGAAATAGAAGAAGCAGAGAAAGTCAGAACCATGATCCGTAGATTAGTACTAAGGATAAACAAAACGACAAAGGAAACCCAAGTGGAATCTGTTCAAGCCACCAACCCCCATCCAACTTTATCGTACGGGAAGGCGGCGAACGTACACGTCAAGGCAAGACTTCCAAAGCTGGAGGTGAAGAAATTCACCGGCTTGATCCACGAATGGCAGGAGTTCTGGGATTCATTTTCTAGTGCGGTCCACAGCAACGACTCCCTGTCAGACGTGGATAAGTTCTCCTATCTTCGTGGACTGATAGAAGGGCCTGCCAAAACTAGTATCGCCGGGTTTGCACTGACCGCGGCGAACTACGACGCTGCGCTAGAATCGTTACACCGGAGATTCGGGAAAAAGATCGCTATTCAAAGGGCACACATTAGTGAATTGTTGAAAGTGGCGCCAGTTTACGGGGAAAGGGATGTGCAAAGGCTCCGAACACTGTATGACACAGTTGAATCGCACTACCGGGGTCTCGTTGCGATTGGCGTAGATGAAGGAACCTATTCAGGTATTGTGGTGCCATCGATTTTGGAGAAATTGCCCGACTCTCTCAGGCTTACCATCACACGGGGGGAGCAATACATGGAATGGAACCTGGGGGATATGTTGAAAGCGCTCTTACGGGAAGTGGAACTTAGGGAGGATTACCGATTGACTCCCCAAGTACGAGTTGGTACCGGCGATTTCAGGAGGAAAAGCCCAAACACAGCTAGCGCACTGTTCACCAAGAAAGGAGAAGACGGATGCGCATTCTGTAGAGGACACCACCCCCACGAGGAGTGCAAGAAAGTGAAAGACATTACAGAACGTAAGCAGTTAATACGTAAATATGGCAGATGTTTTAAGTGTATTGCTAAGGGACACCGTGCCCGTGATTGTAAGGTAACTGTTACGTGTAAGACCTGTAAGGGTGATCATCATAGCTCTATATGTGAGGGCGGGCCACAACAACCTTCGGGGGGAGGTGATAGTCAGTCAGCAGCTAATGCAGTCAATGCCCCTAGTAGTATGCTCGTGGGGACGGGAAGTAGAATTGCTCTTCAAACTGCCCAAGCCTTGATTAAGGGTGAGAGACAAGGGAGGGTAAGAGTTTTGTTTGACTCAGGGAGTCATCGAACGTTTATTACTGCTAAGTCGGTAAATGCTCATGGCCTAGAGATTGTAAGAAAAGAATGGTTGTGTATCAGTACATTCGGGCAGAAAACCAGAGAATCGGGATTGCGTGATGTCGTTCAGTTTGACGTAATGGCTCTACAAGGCGGCACGGTTTTAAGGATAGAAGCTTATGTTGTACCGGAAATTTCTCACATAAGCAATGAGCACGTAGAGGTCGTCAAAAACGATTTCCCGCATCTGCGAGATCTTTGGTTTTCGGACGTGTGTCAATCTAAGGAAGAACTTGAGATAGATATTTTAATTGGAGCAGATTATCTGTGGGAGTTTCAGAAAGGCGCAACGGTACGGGGAAAACCCGAAGAGCCCGTAGCAGTAGAAACTGAACTTGGTTGGGTGTTGTCAGGCCCCCTGAAAAGGAAAGAGATAGGTGACAAACAGGATGTGTCAGTAAATTTCGTAGCACAGGATAGTGTAGCATCAGATAGAGCCAGGTTAGAGAGTACCGTTAGTAAGTTGTGGGACTTAGACAGTCTAGGAATAAAAGCCAGCGATGAGGTGTACGAGACGTTCGAGAATGACATAGATTTCAATGATGGTAGGTATTCAGTAAAGCTTCCGTGGAAACAAAGTCACGACAAGTTGCCTAGTAATTATGCAAACAGTCTGTCACGCATGAAGGGGCAGATAAAGAGGTTAAGAAAGGAACCGAAAGTACTAGAAGAGTACGATTCTATAATTAAGGAGCAAATTAGTTCAGGTGTCATAGAGGCAGTGACAGAGTTAGAACAGGCGAACACGGTCCATTACTTACCACATCAAGCTGTCATTCGCAGAGACGCGGCGACCACAAAACTGCGAATTGTTTACGACGCGTCGTCAAAAGAAGGTAAGAACGGGACATGTCTAAATGATTGTTTGCATACAGGGCCATCGTTGAACCCCTTGCTGTTCGACATACTTCTAAGGTTTAGGGAGAATAGGGTTGCGCTGATTGGAGACATTGAAAAGGCCTTTTTGAACATAGCGGTAGACAAGAAAGATCGCGACTGTCTGAGGTTTTTGTGGGTTGATGACGTACATACAAACAACCAAAGTGCCGTTGTGTATCGGTTTTGTCGTGTTGTCTTTGGGTTGAATGCTTCACCGTTCCTGCTAAATGCGACGATAAGACACCACTTAGATACCTTTGCCGAGGAAGATCCTGAATTTGTAAGCCGAATGTTGGAAGGATTTTATGTAGACGATCTGGTATCAGGGGATAGTACAACCAGCAAAGCGTACGCTCTGTACAACAAGGCAAAGGTCAGAATGGCAAGCGGCGGCTTTAAATTGCGTAAATGGAAGACAAACGACCCAGAGTTAAGAGAGAAAATCGGGTTGAGTGAGACGAGCGTGACAGAGCAGGACAAGGTGAGTAGACTTGACGACGAGGAGACATATGCGAAATCAAAATTAGAACCGCAAAGTAGATCCAAATGGGAAAAGGTGTTGGGTTTGGCCTGGAATTGCGAGGCAGACACTGTCCACTTCAGTCTTGTACATGTCGCTGACAAAGCAGCAGCATTAGAAGCAACCAAACGCAATGTATTAAGCGTCCTGGCCAGTCTGTTTGACCCATTAGGAATAATCAGTCCGGTAACTGTAAGTATGAAAATCCTTTTCCAAGAAATTTGTAGTAGCAAATTAGATTGGGACGAAGAGCTAACAAGAGAAATCAAAGGTAAATGGGATAGGTGGGTCCAAGATTTGTTGCGAACTGAGGAAATCCAGCTCAGTAGATGTCTATACGAGACAAGTGAAGAGAGCGTGACAGAATGTTATTTGCATGGGTTTGGCGATGCCAGTAAAAAAGCGTATTGCGCCGTGATTTACCTTGTGTATCGCACACCAGACGGGGAAGCCCATGCCAGATTAGTAGCAAGCAAAACGAGAGTGGCACCTTTGAAAGAACTTTCAATCCCGCGGTTGGAGTTGATGTCAGCGAGAATACTGGCCCAGCTCATGAACACGGTGCGTAACGCGTTACAGGCACGGGTGAAAGTGGATGGCGTGAGGTTTTGGCTGGACAGCAAAACAGCGCTCAGTTGGATAGAAAACAAGGGCGAATGGAAACAATTTGTGCGCCATAGAGTAAACGAGATTCTCAAGTTAACCAGCAAGGAACAATGGGCACATTGCTCGACTGGAGAGAATCCGGCAGATCTTGGTTCCAGAGGAGTGCTCGCGTCAAAGCTGAAGGAAGATGAGCTTTGGTGGCGTGGCCCACAGTGGTTGTCAGGGCAACCAGGCGAGTGGCCGAAGAGAGCAGAGACCTTTCAAACCCCCGAGAGTTACGAAGAAGAAAAGAAGCCCGCAGCGGCAATGCTGGTAGAAACCAAACAGGCAACAGGCATCGACGCTGTGGTTGACATAAGTAAGTACAGTAAATTGCAAAGGCTTGTATCGGTGACAGCTTGGGTGAGACGATTTGTTGACAATTTGAAGGCAGGCTTGGGACAAGGAACGAAGCGAACAGGTATGTTGGAAATAACCGAGCTAAACAATGCCGAAATGGAATGGATTAAGTCTGCGCAAGAGGATCTGAAGAAACAAACCAACTTCAAACAGCTGGTAAGTGAACTTGGCATAATAGAAAATGGAGGAATTTTGAGGTGCGTTGGTAGATTAATTAATTCAGATCTAGAATTTGATGCAAGAAGACCTGTAGTTTTGCCAAGACAGCACAAGCTGACAAGGTTAATCATAGAAGAAAGTCACCAGAGAGTACACCACAGTGGTATAAGGGCCACGTTAGCTGAGTTAAGGTCAAAGTACTGGGTTCCTAGAGGCAGACAGGTGGTAAAAAGGATCCTCGGCGAGTGCGTTACCTGTAAGAAGCTAATTGGGAAGGCCTACAGCACACCACCAACGGCTGCACTGCCGGAGTTTAGAGTCAAAGAAGCGCCACCATTTTCAAGGGTGGGTGTTGATTTTGCGGGACCTCTATACGTGAAAGGTAAGTCAGGAGAAATGGAGAAAGTGTACGTGGCACTGTTTTCATGTTGCGTGACTAGAGCTGTGCACTTAGAGTTAGTAGAAGATATGTCTGCTGCGGCGTTTAGGCGTTGTTTGAGGAGATTCGCTGCTAGATGTGGCACGCCTGCGCTAATTGTATCAGACAACGCGAAGACATTCCAGGCAACAGAGAAGGCCTTAAATGACTTATTTAATCACCCAGAAGTTAGAGCGGATTTAGAGCACATGAGAGTAGAGTGGAAGTTCAACCTCGAAAGGGCACCCTGGTGGGGTGGATTTTTCGAGAGGATGGTCGGAAGTGTAAAGGAGTGTCTGCGGAAGACATTAGGTAACGCCAGGTTATCTTACGAGGAATTATTAACTCTGCTCGTAGAAGTAGAATGCACACTTAACTCCAGGCCGTTAACATATGAATACAACGAGATAGGCGAAGAAGTGTTAACGCCATTCCACTTAATCTACGGAAGAAGAATCAGAGCCTTGCCAGATGAGATCGTAGAACCAGACGACGTGATGAGTCAGGAAACTTGTAATGCAAGATTTAGATATCTTAGCACCAGGTTAAGTCATTTCTGGAACAGGTGGAGAAGGGAGTATTTGACAAACCTTCGAGAGTTTCATCGTTGTAAGGTAAGAACTCAAGACAAAACTGTGAAGGTGGGAGATGTTGTCGTAGTACACGAGGAAGGAACAAAACGAGGTAAGTGGAAAATGGGAGTAGTGGAGAGCCTTGTAAAAGGGAAAGACAGTGTAATCAGAGGAGCTAAGGTCAGAGTAATTTCAAAGGGGAAACCGACTCACCTATCGAGGCCAGTTCAAAAGCTGTACCCGATAGAAATCAGCAGCGTGACGGAAGAAACACGGGTAAGAAACGCACGCAATCAAGTTGCTGTAAATCCCACAAGAAATGCTCCTCGCAGAAACGCAGCTCTTAATTCTAGATGTAAATCTAAAATAATGCTTGACTCTTAGGCGAGTCAAGGGGGGGAGTGTGTTGAGAAAACTAGTTGACATAATTCTAGTTTATTGATAATCATTCAAGTTGTAAACTGAGTAGTTCTGTCGAGGCATAATTGGAGCTTCATGTGACGTATAAGATAGTTGATCGCGTGCGGGGTTAAACACATTTAATTAGATTAATCCGGGTTGTAAACACCGGAATGTAGTCGCTGAGACGCCATGACATGATCATGAAATCAATAACCCTCATAGTAAGCGTGGTAAATCTAGAAAGACAAATAAGACATTTGTTTAGCCATATACTAAATAAGCATTGCAAGCATTGCTAAAGGTCTAGGACAAAGTATGTGTTTCCGCAGTTTGAATAAGAAGGATATCATTGTAATGTTAAGGCAGATGGTTAGAGCGAACGAATGTGTAAGGTTGTGATCGACGAATAAAGAAAAAGTGAGAAAGATACAGTCCCAGTGTTATTGAACCAGCGCGAGCGGAGATTCTTCTTAACGCAGTGGAGAATTCCGCGACAGGGGGATGGCAAATTTCTGACCCTGTTCAGCTGTGGAATTCAGGTAACGGATTACCCAAGAAAACAACAGACATAAACAGGCAGTAAGGGGGGTGGCTAATTTCTGCCCCTGTTCAGCTGTTGAATTCAGGTAACGGATTACCCAAGAAAACAACAGACATAAACAGGCAGTTATTTTAGGGTGGTGGCTAATTTCTGCCCCTGTTCAGCTGTTGAATTCAGGTAACGGATTACCCAAGAAAACAACAGACATAAACAGGCAGTTAGGGTGGTGGCTAATTTCTGCCCCTGTTCAGGTAACGGATTACCCAAGAAAACAACAGACCGCATAAACAGGCAGTAAGTGGCATGGCTAATTTCGGCCCCTGTTCAGCTGTGGAATTCAGGTAACGGATTATCCAAGAAAACAACAGACATAAACAGGCAGTAAGGGTAGTGGCTAATTTCTGCCCATGTTCAGCTGTTGAATTCAGGTAACGGATTACCCAAGAAAACAACAGACATAAACAGGCAGTAAGGGGGATGGGTAATTTCTGCCCCTGTTCAGCTGTTGAATTCAGGTAACGGATTACCCAAGAAAACAACAGACATAAACAGGCAGTAAGGGTGGTGGCTAATTTCTGCCCCTGTTCAGCTGTGGAATTCAGGTAACGGATTACCCAAGAAAACAACAGACGACATAAACAGGCAGTAAGGGGGATGGCAAATTTCTGACCCTGTTCAGCTGTGGAATTCAGGTAACGGATTACCCAAGAAAACAACAGACTGCATAAACAGGCAGTAAGGGTGGTGGCTAATTTCTGCCCATGTTCAGCTGTGGAATTCAGGTAACGGATTACCCAAGAAAACAACAGACCGCATAAATAGGCAGTAAGGGGGATGGCTAATTTCTGACCCTGTTCAGCTGTGGAATTCAGGTTACGGGTTACCCAAGAAAACAACAGAAATATAAACTGGCAGTAAGGGACCGGGGCTTCTGTCCCAGGCAGTTCAGCTGTGGAATTCAGGTAAATGATTACCCATGAATTCAGGTAACGGTTTACCCATGAAAACAACAGACATAAACAGGCAGTAAGGGGGGGGGGGGGGGGGTTCTTTCTTGGTTTGCCTGTTATTTGTAAGATTTATCCCCACTTGCAACTGAATTAACTTCTAATCTAGCATAAGCTGCTTGCGAAGTAGGTGCTTCTCCTTGTATTTCTATGTTAGATTGTTGAAAGCCAGAGAGCCCTGAATAATGATTTCTCTTGCAGCAAGTATAACTCCAACACCACAGCTTCCTGAACCATCACTTGACATCCTATATCTGTTTGGTAGAAAATGAAGGCTCGATCTGCAATCTACAACAGAAATATATAAAAACACAAACACAAAATAGAGATACGCATGCAATGACACATATCGATCTATGCACGACAGTACATTTACATGTACATGATTGTGAGAGTTTGAGAGGAAATTAAAAAGATTATAAGTAAATTTGAATGATTGTGGAAAAAATGATAATCCCGAATGGTTTATTCAACAGGCCGGTTTTAAATCAACGCTGACGTAATCACTTAATAATAAATTAAATAACTTCAAACAAAATAAATTGTAACACACTAGCAGCGATAGCTGCTTTCGTTTCCTTTACCTTCTCCCAGTTAAAACGACAGCTCGTTTCCTAATACTTGAATGCGACGAGTCTTCAGGGTTACCTTTTTCGTGAGACCGATCACAGCGGACCGCGTGAGGTCGAAGGAGTTCATCGCGTCCGATTACTTGCTTGAACTCTGATCAGAGGCCAAAAATCCTTGATATGATCTCTCAACTGAAGACTGCTGCTGCTTTAGCAGCCCACAAAAGAATCCAAACAGAGTAATAGCGTACATGCAGCCCTCTTCTTCGGCGTTTCTTCCTTCCGCCAGAACCATTCGAATGGAGCGCATTCACCATTTTCCCGCCACAAATCTGATACTTTCACTTGAGAACCGTTCAAAAGCCTTGTTCTTAACAAATCTTTTCACTTTACAATCACAACGGCTGTTTGACAGAGCGTACCACTTCTTACGTTTGTCAAGTGAAGCTCCTAAAACCCTAGTTAAGTAGAAAGGTCTCAGCGTTCGCGTCCTCCATGATCGCATGCAAATATCCTTGAAGTTTGGGCATATAATTTCTGCCTCCAATTTCATCTCTCCACAGGAATTATACCTTCGAAAGTGTTTACTGGTTATATTAAATAAAGTGGTGACAACACTGAAACCACAAAATGTCAAAATCGTAATTCGATTTTGGGGAGTGGGATGGAGTCGTTTGTAACCTCTTATCGGTATAGTATAATTTTATACTAGCAATACAAAAAGGCGATTTGCCTTTTGGTATAAAGTTCAGTTACTCGGTCGCTTGAACCCAGGGCCAACTTTGGCTCCTTGCAAGCGGCATAGTGAAATATATATTCAATTCGGTTTACAACAAAGCGACCATAACAATGATTTCCGCCCAACCCCGGGTTTATTTCGTTTAAAGGAGTAAATGCTTCTCTTATGGCTTCTTTGAGGACATGTTAGCAATTGTAGGTAAAGCACAAATGAGTAATAATCGACACTAGTTTGAGAGTCGAGGGTAAACTTTCCGTTTAGACCCGCGAGGCCGGACGCCGCGCCTCTAGATCAACAAGCAAGCCCCGTTAGTTATTGATAATTTCTGATGAAAAGACGAATGATTATTTGAGGAACGACCGTGCCCATCAAGTTCTGAAGGCTCAGGAATAAATACAGTCGTTATAGAGCGGACCAGGGAATCACATACGGAATCACATATATATACAGTAGTGCTATTAATATTGGCTCTCAACCGCCGGGCGCAAATTAAATTGTTCAAAAATCTGATTGAGGAGCAAGTTGACACGCAATATACTGTTCTTTCAAATCACATGCACGGCCGAATACCAAAAGAAAAATAAAGTTATTTGAAGTTCCGCCACAATTCAGTAATCATTTTTCTGAATTTTAACATGACAAGGCAAACTAATGGTGGTGGCTGTTTTTTTCAACAGTGATATGACAAGCAAATTACCGGTGCTGACACATGTAGGTGTTTTACTAAGTCAGATTACCAGAGCGTCTCTAGCAACCATGAATTCACGCTGGGTCAAAAAATCGGGCGATGCGGCTCCTCATGATAATTTATGGTTGGCAGTTTGAAGGCGGTAGACTGCATGTGAAATGAGAAAGAATTTCTAACAAGACCAAAAACAACTATAGTGGTTAATCAAAGTCAGGACCTGGCTAAATCACAATACGAAAATACCTTTCTCTTTCCATATTGTATGAAGGATTCAAATACAACACACAATTCCTTTCGTAATTTAACCCGACGTGGTCTTAATTAATTATATAGGCGACGGAAACGAATTTAGTATCAAAATAAAATTGACTAGTACGTAAAAACCGCTTTAACATGGAAGTATGAGACTGCACATTTTCTCACTTAGTTCCTCTTGTTTATTTGGACCTTTCTTCAAAAATGATAAATCTAGAAAGAGAACAAATCACGGGGAAAATATCATTGGATTAGATAACGTGATTATAGAACTGAAGTGTTGCATGAAATAGGGAACAGACTGCAAGCACGGAGATTAGATATAGACCACACACGTTCGACCACCCTGACAGGCTACGAGCACACTAAGCACGTCTCAAGACCACACACGAGATTACTGTAGCCAGCAACATGTGTGGTCCATCTGCCCTTTAGCCGCCTGATCGTCTGACTTGGAGCATTGCCAACTTTCTAATTATCGGTGAAGCGTGGAGAAAGGTTTGGTCTGTCTGTGGCCAAGCTGGAAGGCCTGCCTGATAGAAGACTGGGAGAGGGAAAGAAATACCGGTAACGCAAGCATAACTGAGACCTTTCTCGAAAGGCTGCTCTTCAGTTGCCGGTAATGCCAGTCACGACGCCTGAATCAATGAGATGAAATTATTTCAAGTTCAAATATAATTATGTTATGGCTTGTTATGCAATTTGTCACCCTTTCTGACAGCTATCTTGCTCTCTCTCTCTCTCTCAGCCTCTCTCTCTCATTGCTCTCTTGTGCACTTTTTGCGCACTCGCAAACAGGATCATCCCATGCATATAATATTACTGACTCGTGTAAAGACTTTCATGTATTCCTCGACTACTTAATTTCCTCTACTAGTTGTAGATTGACAATTTGCATAAAAAAGGCAAGAAACTAAAATGTGGAGAGCTCGCGGAAAAGAGGTGTAGTTATGAAATTATTCTTCAATCTTTTTTTTTTACTTTTGCAACAAAATGAGTCGGTCGGACGATGGTAAACGAAAACTTTTATTGGGATGGCTCACAACCGATCACTGACTTCCCCTACTCGTAGCAATGTCAGTTAAGGCAGGAGCCCATAAATGATATACTCTATTGATGCATACAAACTATCTCAGCATTATGGTACTAGACACTGATTATGGGACCAATGCAGGGCTTTTCCTTTTATACCAAAGCGACTAGACAGTTGTACAGGCATGGTAGCAGTCCCATTGACATGTTTACATGTTTTGAACCCGCGACCTCGCGCACGACAGACCGGAGCTTAACCACTGAGCTACGGGGAGCCGGTTTAGAGACAATCTCGTTCCCGCAGGCCGAAAAACGCGCGGGCTCTGGGAACGAGATTGGCATAGAGACCAACCCCCAACCTCGTTCCCAGGGTCTTCTCAGTCAGATCCAAGATGGCGAGAGGATTAGGCGCGCAAAGACCCCTGGGAACGAGCTGGAGACACGACGCGCGGAACTGGTACGGGAGTTTCCAGCACGAGATCGAGGATACTTTCTTCCTCTCTTCTCCATCCAACATGGCGACTTTGGACACGTGTCGTTTGGTGGGCCTTTGCTCTGTTTTTCTGCTCGCTTTTCTCCATTTCTCCAGCGCTGGAACAAGAACCCTTGTCCTTTTGGATAATGCCAACACAAAGGAGACTCATTCGATCTTTTTTAACGCCTTAAGAGGTAAGTTTGACTTGCTATAGTGGCTCCCTCCTTTGTTACCGGAGCAAGCTAAACTAAAGTCTAGTAAAGATTGAGAAACTGCAACCCGAAATTATTTCGGATCGCATTCATATTCTACCCTAAAGATACTTAGAGATGGCAAAATTTTACTAAGGAATGCATTTTGTGATTAATAAGTAAGCTTCGTTGAGTTAAAAGTTGGAATTCCAGATGTATGTGAAATTATGTGATTCAGTGTTCTAAAATCTCAAAATCAAACAAATCCCGGGGTATACAATCGATGAAAATCGATGATCGGAAAACTAACCAATCGACGAAATTAATGTCGATGAACAATCGATAGTCACAAAAAAAAGTTAATTGATTGCCAATACTAATGTCCCAAGTCCTCACGTTGAAGAGGATTCCTGATAGTCTAACTAATATGGTGACAGTATTGGTGTACCACCATTATTATTCAGTCAAGTTAAAGGTGGTGAATATTTTATGGCCCAGAAGATTCGAAGAAGGGGAATGTGGCAACAGTCTGAGCTTGTTGCCCTACTTAAGCTCTGGCTACTCTGCTCAAATTTCTCAGTGTAACGTTGAACACAAATTAATGGCATGTGTTGTTATGAATTGCGGTCGTTTCGCCAACAAGTCGATTCGCCAACAGTCAGTTCGCCAACGTCTTAAGTCGTTTCGCCAACGTCTTAAGTCGATTCGCCAACGTCTTAAGTCGATTCGCCAACGTCCGAGACAAGACAAATGTTTAGAGCAGCCAATCTGGCTTCTCGATGTAGTAGCTGGATGCAGGTGTAGAATGGTAGATGACAGCATCCATTCGCTCTTCTGTTCAAGGCGTTATGCCATCCCTCAATGTCATTGTTGGTTCTTGTGGCCTTTCTGTATACTGACCAGTCCTTGATGGGAAAGACTGTACTGTCTACCCAGTTGTCCTTGATGTAAGAAATCAGCAGTTTGAGGGGTGGTGTCACAGCCTGTAGGCAGAGTTTGTTAAATATAGGCGCTATCTCTTGGTGAGGCAAGAATGGAAGTGCCATTAGCTTCCGCAAGTACAGGTAGGTGCCATTTTCTTGTACGTAGGGCACTTGGAGATCCAACTCTTGCACCTATTGAAGAGAAATAAAGTTGTGAGTAACTTTTCAAATGTTTCTATGATGTTGTCTAGTGTTTCACTGCTTTCATCTGTCATTGGGGTAGTCGTCGTGAATTTGTCAGATTACTAACCTTCCTCCATAGGGCTTGAGTCCAGTGAAACACGCAACCCTGAAGCTGCACCTCTGGGAGAACAGACTTCAGAGCTGCCCACAGTGCCTTCTCAAAGTCTAACGTGACCTGCCTGACCTGCTTTGGCGTCATAACAACTGAGGATGCCATAACGAGTTGAATAGCTTTTTCTCTAGTTTTGGATGCTCTATTGAAATGAATTTTTAAAAGTTACGGGGTCAGTTAGGTATTTCGTAGTGTAGAATCAATCACAGTACTCATATGAAGTCGTTGTAGTCTTTATTATATAGATATACCATACATGAATGTAATCTACTACGTTGGCGAATCGACTTAAGACGTTGCCGAATCGACTTAAGACGTTGGCAAACTGACCGTTGGTGAATCGACTCGTTGGCGAAACGACCGGATTCCGTTGTTACATGAAGGAATTTGACAGCAATCAATACCAATCGATATGGTTTGATCAATCGATTGGAAATCATGCTAATCGATAAAAGGTCACAAAATTCTACTTCATTGATTGTCTGTCTGTTATCAATATCAGTCTATTGATTGGTATCGGTTATCATCGATTATATATATCCTGGGACAAATTGATGAGAGAAATTTCACTTTGTATAATCATAAGAATTCATTTATTCTTGTAAAATCCTAAAAGGATATTTTTTTCAAGTGTTTAAAAAATTGTGTTTTGTCTCAAAACTTGTTTATCTAAAATTTATCGCAACCTTGTTTGTATCAAACATTCAAAAGGCCCTGTTTTTGTTTAAAAACATTTTGGAAGTTCAGTATTAATTATTAAAAGCTAATACTAACATTTAGCATTTTGGTTTTCAGAAAAGGGATATGATCTAACTTACAGAACAGCAGATGATGCAAGTCTTGCCCTTGTGAAATATGGAGAATTCTTGTATGAAAACCTGGTTATATTTGCACCCTCTGTTGAAGGTATTAAACTCTTGTTTTTTTCACAAAGTTGTAATGTACACGTATAGGGCCATCCCAATAAATGAAATCACTCATACTTAGATCAGCATGTTTCATTACTTTATTCATCAACACTTTTTAATGTTGCTATTACAGCTATTAGCATTTCTGTTGTTGGCACAATTGAAGAGCTGTGTGCAAATTTGGTGTAAGTGTTTCCTGATCACAATCTAAATTCTCCTTCAATTTCTTTGTTTTCTAAGGGAGAATTTAGAATGTGATCAAGAGTCACTAGTTACACCATATTTGCACACAGCTCTTCAATTTCCTTGATCCGAGTACACGTTTTCTCAGCAGTGATCATGCACTCAACACTTTATAAACCATTTCCGCAATATTATTCCCTCTTTACCCTGATGAAGGGCTAGCACTCGAAATGTCAGCTGCTACTACTTCCCACAGCATGCGCAATTAGCACACAATCATGTACCTTAATCAACTAAAAGTTTATTATACCATTGTTCATCTTCCCTGCCAACACAGATCAACACTAGGTTTTACAGGAACTAAGCACTCCTTGCATCCCAATAAAATGTTTTGTTTATCATCACCATCTGTCTCATGATGATTAGTCAGTCAGTTGGACCAAAAAAAAAGGATTTGACGACAAGGAAAAGTCTGGTTACTAAGTCAGCTTGAAGACTTTCATCTACAACGTATTCCTCACAGGGCTCAACACTAACTTTTAAGACTTGTTGCCACAGTGGAAAAGTAAACTGAGTAACTATTGAACATGTATTAAAACATACTTTCCAAACCAAGCTTTTTACTTTCCACAGGAAAATTTTACTTTCCAGCGGTAACAGGGTAACTGTTAGTGTCGAGCCCTGCCTCACCTACTTTCTTGTGTACTAGTTGTGGATTGGCAATTTGCATGAGAAAAGCAAGAAACAAAAATGTAGAGAGTCCAGTTATGAAATTATTCTTCAATCTTCAAAATTTAATTATTTTTTCTAATGTGCATACAGGTTAGGGCTTGAAATTAAACAAAAGTTCTAGTTGCGTCTTGTGAGTACAATATAGTTAAAAAAAATTGGTCACAAGTTTGCAATTTTTAGTCACTAAAAACAGAATCCAGCGGCCTTACAACTGTACAACAAAAAGCTGCACGTGCGATTTATTTTAAGAAGAGCTAGACTGCTTTAAATGGCATCTGAGCGAAGGTTTGTCACTTGGTTAAAGGGAAATAAAAAGGAGAAAATAAAGGTAAATGGTGCATGATTTTGCTGAAAATTGCAAAATCTAAATGAAGTATAACACACAAGACTCTTGGACATAATTTATTTATTTAGACAAAAACTAGTCACCAAATTTGTGACTGCTGGAAAAGTTTCAGTTGCAAGTAGTAATTTGGTCGTATTTGTGACTGTATTTGTCGCAATTTCGTGCCCTGACAGTAAAGTAGAGATGCACAATACACTATACTGCAACCCTGCCGTTGCAGTGCACTATGGGATGGATATCTCAGTTTCCAGTTGGCCACCAACCAACAACAATGGAAAACTGAGATATCCATCCCAGAGTGCACTGCGACAGCTGGGTTGCGATATAGTCTATAGTAAACCTTAGGAATCACCTTCAGGAAGCAAATGTACCTATAGGCCTGGCTCTGACATGATTCCTTTCTATTCTTTCAGAATTTGGTGGTTCTATCAATGTCAGAGCCATTACTGACTTCATCGATGGAGGTGGCAATGTCCTTGTTGCAGCGAGCTCTGCTATTGGTATGCCCAATTTCATTAATACTGACTTTAAATATGATTGATAAATTCAATGGAAAAGCTAATTTACAGCTACATGTAGTACAGGGTTCCCACGGTCAGGGAAAAGTCAGGAAAAACATGTTTTTTTCAAGGTCAGGGAATTTAGGATTTGGTCAGGGAAATGCCAAATTTCAATGAAAAGTCAGTGAAAAGTCTGACAGTCAGGCTTCGCATACCTATTTTGGGGCTTTTTTGTTAAAGTTGCTGTCCCAAAATACATGACTTTCATAAAATTAATGTGATGTCTTGTTTCAGTAGTTTATCCACATGTATAGAATACATAAACATTGCCATGCGAAAGAGCATGTCGACATTAGTGAACTTGCAAATAATTAATGTTGAGTGCTGTAGCTTAAAAAGCAATGATGTTTCAGCCATTTGAACTTAGAGAGATTTGTACGAGAAAAACAATGGAGGCCTTTCTTGCCTTGCTTGATGTTTTTTCTGCATAAGAAATGCTCACAGCTCAACAGCAAAAAAATTATCCACATTGCTCAAAAACTCATCACAAGTTAATGTGATCTTTCATGTGGTAGCATTAGTTTCCCTGATTCCAGATTACCGTATTTTATCATGTATAAGCCGCACCTTTTTTGACTTTCAGATTTTGAAAGTAACAAAAAATTGCCACAAAGTTCGGGGTGCGGCTTATACATGTATGTGAGTGTTTTCAGAAAACGTTTTTTGCAGTTACAGTAAACAAAGCCATATGAACAATAGAAATGGCACATTCAATTCACAGAACACGAGTGTCAGCAAGATTTCTACTCAAACTCATCTCCTTCGCTTTCCAAAGAAAACTAGCTGTCCAGTTGCCTGTCATCTTCTCTGCTAACTCCTCGAATGGTTCCTAGTGTCGTTAAAGGCCTTGATTGGTCTTGGAAGCCTTCAAATTTTCAAATAAAGTATAATTTTCATCGAGCTCATGTTCAACTTCGGAGCTCGATCGGACGTTTGAGAAAACTCTTGCCCCAGGCCTCCTTGAAAATCCAAGATGGCGGACCACGGACTCAGACATGTGCTCATAAATTTCACCAGAAAATCTTACTTTCTTGTGTGCTTAAAGGAATGAAGTTCCTTAATATGTTGTTGGTTAATGGGGGAACAGCAGAAGAATTCTGAAGTGATTTAAAGACAGCAGGTTAAAATATACACAAGAAAGGACAAGGAAAGTTGTAACCAATTCGTTGTTGTGATATGACGATCTCTTATATATGAAGAAGTTTTGCTTCAATTACGGGCATTTATGAACTCGAACACAAGACTACTCTTACTGAATTTTGTGGTGCGGCTTATACACAAGGTTTTTCCTTAAACCTTTCGGGGAAAACAAGCTTCTGTTTACCAGGCTGAAGTTAGGGGTGCAGCTTATACGTGAGGTGCGGCTTGTACGTGATAAAATACGGTATGCAAATTAGGAGGCAGCCATTATGAAAGTTGTGTATAGCGATTGAATATTCAGGAAAAAAATATGATGGAGGTCAGTGAAAAATGCTTCTTGGTCAGTGAAATGTCAGGGAATTTTTTCCCTGCAAATGTGTGGGAACTCTACAATTGTACAAAATAAAATGTATCTTTCTAAATGATTACCCTCAATGAAGAAGATTATTGAAGGGCCATGTGCAAAATGGCCATAAAGTGACAATTTGAAAAACTCTCTTAGGATGAGTAAACAAGAGTAGCGACGTGCACAAAGGAAAAGAGAAATTAGTTCCTAATCGATAGGAAACACTGTCTTATTATTGTTTGTGCTGTCAAGCGCCAGCCAATCAGATTTTGCTAGATTAGTTGAATATGTAATGAGCATCTTGTTTATAAGGAAATGTGTTAGGATTATTCAGTTATCATGGTTCTGATCTGACTCAAGTAATGTCTAATTTTAGGAAAGCTGGATATAAAGTAGACAGGGGCTAGCTGATTTGAATCTATTATCCACTACTCTTAAAACTAGCATATCAATCAAATGTCTTAAAAACAATCTCTTTAACCCTTTCATTACTAGAACGGCCAATATGAAGCATGTACCTGGGAAAAATCATTGCATCAAAGCTAGACATGCTGGAAATATGATGTTGCAATATTATTGCAAGGGATATGAATGACTTCAAAGCCACAGCTATAACAGGGATCGCTCGACTCTCCCACTTTGGAGAAAAACTCATTATTTTGTTTTGGAGATTGTTTTTCGTTTCTTCGATTTTTACTAATTTTGAGGAGCTGAAAATCGGTCCCAAAAAACCTTCCCAATCAAAAGCAAACACAAAATCAGCATTCAGTCGTTACAGTACCTTCTTTAATCTTTCCAACCAGCAGGTTTGTTTGCACAAAACACACCAAGCGACTGTGAAACATGCTATTCTTAACGCTGCACTTCTCTCTGCCATGTTTTCCTGCTCCCACCTCACATTGCATGCTGGGTAATCAACAAAATAAATCACAAAGGGACCCCCTCTCCCCCCCTCTGGGACTCCTGTAGGGTTTTTTTATAAGTCTTTTACCCCTACGACCAATAGCGGTGATTTGGACTCAAGTCATTGCTTTAAAGTGACAAAAACACATCCTGATAGGTTGAGCAGGGGAAAAAGATAACCAACTGCAGAATTCCAAGGATTTCAGTGAAGATTTTTTTCATGTATCTGAAAGCAGAAATACAACGGAAAAACCCTCTGAAATCCCCTCACAAGGCCTACTAAAAGCAAACCAAGTACTTTTCAGCCATCCTCAGACTTGATGATGTCCTCTAGCTCCCTTACAGTGGCTTTTTTTGTCCAAAATTAGAGCACATTTCATTGGAAACCCTACAGAAGTTGCAATACCTACCGTAGACGAGTATGTAGAATTCTCCCGAATGGCATTGTGGAGAAAGTTTGAGCCCTCGGCTTAAAATGTCAGCAGTATTTAATTACCCCAGGCTAGCCAAACTGGAACTGAGGGGGGAGTGTTGAGTTAGCAATCTGGATTTCACCAATTAAGCCCAAACATGTCCAGTACTAGTGAAAGGGTTAAAGAACTTACTTTAAAACAGAAAAAAACAACTTACATGTACCACATGTACATGCAAATACTTTAGTAATTTTATGAATTTGATTATTCTATCTTATTGTATTTAATTGTTTTTACAATATTTTTATAGTCTGATAAGAATTTTAGCATCTTAATCGTAGAATCGTAGCCTTTTGTAGATAGATGTATTTATTATTGTAAATAGAGGACCACGGGGGCATCAGTACCTTTGGTTACTGTTAAGTGTTACCCTCTGAAAATATCGTCTATTGTATTGTATTGTAGAACCATTTGTGGAACTATAGCTACATGCAGGGAACGAGCCAGGCTGCACCATTTTGCCATTCCTGCTTTAATGATACATTTGTCCCCTGAAAAAATACAATAATGGTCAAATTGACCCACTTTGGCCGCTTCCAAGGGAAATTAAATGCCTTCTGGCTCTATTTCTGATCCCACATGGATTACGTTGAAGGTTATGATGAAGACAGGTCAGTTTGGCTTCAATTGTTTCACCCAGGAGCGCAGGTCTAGTCGTGCCAGAGGGGAGCAAGTGTTGATGCTTTTCACCCTCTCATGTCCAGCCTGCATTGTCTTCTAAATTTCACTCATTACGATGCAAGGGAAAATTAGAAATATGCATTGTTCTTGCAGGGAAATTTAGAAATTTCCCTGTTGAAGACAATGCATATTTCTAAATTTCCCTTGTATTTGTAATGAGCCAAGGAATTTAGAGAGTAAATGTCCCTGAACAAACAAAGGAATCCGAGGCGATCATGGTATTATAATTTATTTGTTTTTATTCGTTTTCCAGGTGACCCATTGCGTGAGTTGGGTAGTGAGTGTGGCGTTGAGTTTGATGAGGAAAAGACTTCAGTTATTGATCATATCAACCATGATGTGTCCGATCTTGATCAGGTTTGTTTTGTGACTGTTAAACACCATCAATCAGCTGCATTACCAGTGTGGTTTGCCATGGGTTAAAATCCCGCTCAGGCCACACATTTTGTCTTTCACTTTATATTT
The DNA here is from genome assembly GCA_030867875.1 of Actinernus sp. WN-2022. Taxonomy (NCBI): domain Eukaryota; kingdom Metazoa; phylum Cnidaria; class Anthozoa; order Actiniaria; family Actinernidae; genus Actinernus; species Actinernus sp. WN-2022. Next base: position 25,401,738 of record JAOWCC010001368.1, on the reverse strand, counting down.
TATTTGGTCTTCACTTTTTATACAATTTAGATTTATGAAATAAGCCTGTACTAATTCTTTTGGATTCTTTAAACGTAGTGATTCCTAGGTTGACCTTTGTTTGCATGTGAATCAATTTCTGATCCTTAGATTGAAAGCTAGGTTGAAGTTATAGGCTTTCCCATCTCGACCTGAAAGAGAAAATGCTGGGAGTACCCACGGTTATGTTCCACAATAATACCAATCGGCTGCATTGCCAGCGTGGTTGGTCCAGATGGTGTAGTGGTAACACAGCTGACTAGTAATAATGCCTAGGCCATGGGTTCAAATCCCGCTCAGGTCACATACTTTCTCTATCACTTTAATATACTTACAGTGTCACCCTTCATGGAGTGAATATATCTGTGATTCTCCGCTTGAGTGCTCCCTAGTGATTGCTTATCATGCAAATTCCAATCAAACAATATTAAATGGTTAAACTAGAGTTCTCGACAGTGATAAATACCATTGGCAGTCTTTAATGAACAGCTATCTTCCCTCTGGTCACTTTTTTATGGTTTATTTGAAATCATAAAAATCTAGCATTGTAACAGGAGAGGACTCTCTTGCTTTCTTAAATGCTCTGCAATTTTAATTTCAAATTTTCGAGTTCCAAAGATATGAAAAGAGGAGGGGCTAAACCTTTCATACTGGAACAAGTGTAAAATTTTATGATGTATAACATGCAATGTTACACAAGACAATGTTTTAACCATTTGGCCACAAGGTTTTTACAAATGTTTTAACATGTCTGAGATTGGTTTCTGTCAAACGTTCTGTTAAGCATTGTATTGTTTTTTGTTCTCTAGTTTATTGAACTATGTTTGAGTCATTTAGACAACCTGTAAAACAAATGTTTTGCTCATGCACTAGCTTGACAAAATTCTTTCTTGGCCTGGTACTTGTCACCTCAAAGTGGTTTATAAAACATGTTGAAATTATCCTTTGGTCATCCCAGGGTTCTCTGTATTTATTTGGACAGATGGCAAATTATTGACGACTACATTTTTATAACAGCTGTCTTCACAAAAAGACACATTTTTATAACAGCTGTCTTCACAAAAAGACATTGTAGAAGTCTTGTACTTAGAGCAAAAGATTGGGCAGCTACTTTCATCGTAACAGCTGGCAGAACCCCACAGCTGGTTGCCAGCTTCTGTAGAGATCCCTGCTACCCATAATATTTGCTTTATTACCAGAAGAGGATTCAGTAGTATCCCGGCATGTTATTGCGATTTAAGATATATTACCATTCGAAGCATGACGTAATCAATTTTAGCATTCAAACTGTAATGGCGGCTACAGTGTTTTGTCATGTCTGTGAAGTGTAAGAGCAATCAGCTTCACTTTTGAAGGCTACCTCCTTGTTATATGACCACTGCATATCACAGAAGGATTGTGTCACTTCAGTAGTTGACTTCAGGTGTACAGAGTTTGTTTGTATGCAAGATCACGTGAGATGAGCGGCTTCTCGGCTGGTTTGTTTAATTGGCGACTGGTGTATTTCCCACCGAAAAGAAGCTCGTTTGAAGCCAACAGAAGAGCCAGAGGCCTCCATCGATATTCTAACAGTTAACAAATGCGTATATTTGGCTTTGAAGTATTATAGAAGTACAACCTTTAAGTATATGTCGACCTTGATGGGGAAAGAAACATGGTGCTTCTTTGACAATCTTGATGAGTACTGACTCATGAATTGTTTTTTTTTCATATGATGCTGACAAATTCAATTTTATACCACTGCATAGAGGCTTATAAGTGCCACAAATAGTGGATCATTTTTAGTTCACATAGTAGATTGGGAACTTGGCTGCAAAAGTTTGTTTGATATTCATAAAATGCTCAACTCGATATTTTGCAACAGACGTTTTAGTTTCAGCATTTTAGATACGTTATGAGGGCCAGAAGGCAATCTGTGACAAGTGAAAATACCAACGATTTGCATAGCACATAGAATGTAATAACAAAAACATACCATGAATGCAATATAGGCCAATATATTATATCAGAAATACAAAAGGTAAAGGGATCTTCCCTCAAAATTGTCGATAGTCAAGAAAGAATAATTATAATGTCCCTTCATGGAAGAAGATGCAACCTGGCTGCCCTCTTAAAAACTAAATGCACTTGGGATACTAGTGGATCCTCCTCTGCTTTATTGCATTATTTTGTAATTGGCAAAACAATGTTTCCAAATCATTTGAAAATGTTTTACGCTTAATTATATAGTGATGTAATAATAATAAATTGTGTTCTTTATTCTTAGAAAGATCTTATGAAGTCCTATAGATAATGTGAAGACTGTAAACCATGACATAACTTTTTGAAAATCTTCTTTTAGCATACACTGATTGTGGCAGAACCTAGCAATGTGATCAAAGCTGACACTGTTACTGGCAAGACAATCACCTCTCCATTGCTCTTCAAAGGAGTTGGGTAAGTTCTTTTAAAGCTATAAACAAGCTACAATCGTTGCCAAAATGCTTGGACCGATAACAGTATTTCTTTGAATTTGAATAGATTCTAATCACCTGGACTGGTCCTTTGTTCCCTCCCCCATTTCAATGTTGATCCAGGCATTGTGAAAAGTGGTTTTCACCTTCATGTGCATGATATCAGCTGTCCAAAATTCCTCCCAATATTGAAACGGGGGGATGGGGGACATGATACACTGTGTGTTATGAAATCCCAAAAAGTATCCAAAAATCCTCAGAGATCTTTCGGTCCAAGGTATTTTTGGCAATGATTGTAGTTTATTGGAAGGGTTTATTCTCATAATTTTCTACTTGTCTGCTAGTTTAGTACTTCAACCGTTTCTGTTCAAAAGAAGCACAGCTAGTGATGAAAACTACTGATATAATGTGCTAGTGGACCCTAATTGGCATGACTGGCCTTACCACAGTTCCTGAAAAAGCTGTGATCAATTATTCATCATTATTTATAGTTTTCAATTGAGTGAACAAACACCAATTATTGAAAGTAATGACAGAGCCAATCATGAGCTGAAACAATTTGCAATAATGACGTAAGTGACTTTGATCAAATGTGAACTTCTCCCTACTCAGGTATAAGGAAATAAGTAAATGTTTTTGGGAGAAATGTTATGTTGATCAATTCGTTTTACTTGAAGCAATCATGAGCAAAAGTAAACACAATAGTGGGTAACTCTTGCTAAAACGAAAATTGATTGAGTGATGGACCAAAACAATTTTGATAGGCTGATAATAATTATTACAAAACATATTTCACAGCCAATACAAAAGCTAATCAAATGCAAAACCAAGTTGAAAGCAATTCACCAAATTAGGTTCGACATTCAATCAAAAACAGACTTACTGCTCTATCATCCAAAGAAATGATAGAATGGAAAGTGTTGGTGGTTCCTTCATCAAATACATACATGTGTACGTGTACAGTCCGGTTTTGTATATTTTTGTTTATAACCCATCGAATATTTTCTCACAGGTGATTGGTTGAATGTGTCACATGACACGATAATTATTTTCTCTCCGTGAACATCGTCAAAGAAAGTATTTGAAGGATGATAACAACATTATCTGATCCTTGAAGCTCACAGTTTGCCTCGAGCTTTGCTCTCTGGAACTGTTCTCTTCTCGGAACAGATAATATCCACAGATGAAATATCAGGGCATATTTCGACACCACAAATGTATTTGTAGCTTAAAGGGAACCTCGGCTTGATGCCTAAATCTATTGCTGTGTTTGTTTAATGAGTTATTGGGCACTCCAGTACATGTACATGTCAGTTATGGACCAGTTTTCCTATCCATAAAACTTGAATTTACCATGTGGTGCCATCTTGGATCAAAAGACCTCACACAGAGTTCCATTAATGCACAAATGTGCATATTTTACGTACAGAAAACAAATTTTGGAAAGTTGCCATCTTGGATTTGAAAGCTGAGTGAACCCTGGGGAAGAAATTGGACCAGGAGAGAATGGGTCCAATCCAGACTTCTTTGCAACTGAGCCGTTTGCTCGTTTCTTTCTGCCATTTGTCTGTTTAGTCCATGGTCTGCTTGTCCTTTTGTTCGATTTGACTTGTGTAAATTATGAATACATCTAAAGCACGAAAGTTGGGAGAGAAACAAAAAAGTGACTGTGAGAATCCACAACATTCCAACAGCAAGAAGCGAGCTTTTTGTTCCAAATGGCTCAAAGAATTATCGTAGTTAAGGTTGGAGACCCTTGAAGAATAGAAAGTACCCCCATTTCACTGACGAGGGGGGTCCTAGTGATCCTTATTTTTGAAAACTAGTAGGAACTCTGTCATAGTGTTGCCCAATTATTGTTACATAAAAAAGTGCTAATGCACTGGACTCGAAATCGCAACCGATGCAGTTGCAAATGCGACCGAATTACTATCACTTGTGACTAAAACTTTCCAGCAGTCACAAATTTGGCGACTAGTTTTCACCTAAATAAATGAAAAAAATGGCTGACAGTCTTGTGTGTTATGCTTCATTGAGATTTTACAATTTTCAACAAAGTCATGCACCATTTACCTTCATTTTCCCCTTTTTATTTCCCTTTAACCAAGTGACACAAACCTTCGCTAGCAGACATCATTTTAAAGCGGTCTCTTTTTAAAATGATTATATTGCAGGTGCAGGTTTTTTTCATGACTGATGGATTCTGTTCAAACAAATTTTTGTAACAAGTCCCAAAATGCAACTAGAACTGTTGTTTAATTTCGAGCCCTGACATGAGTTTCATGGACAGGAATATCATCCCATAAATGACCTGTAGTGTACAATTTACAGGTGACAAACACATCGATAGATTCTGGCATTGACATGGTACACTTGAGAGTAAACATTGTTGTTCCGTGGAGGTTCCCTTTAAAAGTGCCAGTTATACTGTTTTCACCTCATTCATGCTGGGTTGTTTTCTCATTCAGTATGACAGCAGATGCTGAAAACCCACTTGTCCTTGAGGTAGCGACTGCCTCCTCCACTGCATACTCCTATTATCCAGATGTGAAAATATCAGAGGTAAAATCACAATCCAGTCCACCTAATTATGCACTACATGTAGCATTTAATAACATGCAAAGAATCCAATTACATGTTACTGAAAATGTTTTATAATTATACAAAATTGCTTTGCCTCACAACTGACGCTTTGCAGCTGGTAACACTTAGCAGAGTAGTAGGTGAAGTTCACCAGCCACTACCAGCTCTTGCAAACTGGTAATGTAACTACAGCAATGGATGTTCTCATAGATACATGTAAGTCATGATCCCTGATTTCAAAGGAGGATTTTAGTTTAAAAGGTGTGGCTTCTCTACAAGTGTTACTGTTGTTAGCTGGTAACACTTAGCAGAGTAGTAGGTGAAGTTCACCAGCCACTACCAGCTCTTGCAAACTGGTAATGTAACTACAGCAATGGATGTTCTCATAGATACATGTAAGTCATGATCCCTGATTTCAAAGGAGGATTTTAGTTTAAAAGGTGTGGCTTCTCTACAAGTGTTACTGTTGTTTGCATCTAAGCGTGAACATGTGAGGCGAAAACATGATTGCTCTAATTGGGTTCATTCTAATTGGGTTCATTCTAATTGGGTTCATTCTAATTGGGTTCATTCTAATTGGGTTCATTCTAATTGGGTTCATTCATCATCAAACTTTCAAAGTTTGAAGGTGTGCTAGACAAATTTTTCCATCCAAAATATCAAGTTATGCAGCCTCCAGTTGTGAGTATATTTATGATACACAAATACAGCCGTAACTTCAAACCAGGTGTACACAAATACAGCCGTAACTTCAAACCAGGTGTGCCTTTACATGTATTTCGGGACTTCAGAAATCAAGTGGTAGAGTTGGTTGGAGAATTATCAATACGGCAAGAGAATAACTTGGTATTTTGAGCGCAAAAGTTTAATGTCTAGTATGCCTTCAAAAGGTTGATGACGAATAATGTTACGTTTGATACCCAATTAGAACATGTTTTCGTCTCGCATGTTCATACTTAGATGCAAATGACGGAATGGTAATAATGTTCTTTTCTGTCTTAGTATCCCCATGCCGTTGGTAAAAGTACTCTTCTGATAGCTGCTCTCCAGGCCAGAAACAATGCCAGAGTTGTGTTCTCCGGTTCCATTGACTTCTTCAGTGATGAGTATGTGCATGTATTTCTTTCTGGTTTAGAATCCACGGAAATTGTGTGCTCTGATTGGCTAGTGACGTGGTCTGCTTTTTATCAGCAAAAAAAACTTCAGAACATTGCTGGCCAGTGATTTGAGTGAAACAAAGAGTACATGCTCAAAACTGACAAATACATGTACATGTATTTTGCTTCTGTACGAGCCTGTGATTGAATTAATGATAGTTGTGCCTACACTGTTACATTGTACCTCTGGCAAAGTTTTGCTCCATACAGACTTCCCAGCTGATAAAATAGCATTATTATCAGTTCTGTGTATTCAACATATTTCAGTGTAAGAGTCTTTTTCAAAGCCATGATCTTGATTATTTGTGTCTTTTACATCGAGAAATTAATTTATATTCAGATTTACATTGTAAGAATCTTGAATGTTACCACTGGGATCTGTATGGACTGCTATCATGTTAATAATTCTACTTCAGGTTCTTCCAAAGGACTGTTCAAAGTGCAAGAACTGGAGCAAAACAGTAAGTATTCCTTCTATTTCAACCAGTTTCCACTGTACATGTGTGTACTTTGCGTTGGTTAGCTAACCTCACGGTTAGCTCGGTGGTTAAGCTCTGCTCTGTCGTGTGGGGGATTGTGGGTTCAAACCCTGGCCAGACGAACCCTTGGGGTCTTAGAATAACTGAGTAGAAGGTGCTGCCCTTGTGAAACAATCTCATTCTTGAACTGCAAATGGTTAGACCTTCATGTCTTCTCAGATATATAAGGATGTCAAATCATAGGTCCCAAGTTGGCTTCCAGTTTATCAGTCTCCCCAATGTTAAATAAAGTTGCTTTACTTTACTGCTACCCCTGACATTTTCAAAACGTCCTCCATAAATCAACCAATGATCTTTGAGGGAGAGCCAGAACATCTGCATGCTACCAATGAGGCATGTGTTATAACTGGGGACATCACAGCTGTGTTTAATTGTAGTGTTTAACCACGGGTGTCTATACACGTGCAGATATACCAAGTCGGGTAATCAGCAGCTTGCCCTCTCACTTGCCGACTGGGTGTTCAAGCAGCGTGGTGTACTGCGTGTGGGTGAAGTGAAGCACCACAAGGTTGGAGAAGATAGTCCACCTATGGCTTACACTATTGAAGAAAATGTGGTGAGTGTTAAAGACAAGCCATCATAACAACCACTCATCTGTCACCCTAGGCTATCAGTAATGTCAGTAACGGCTAATAAGCTGGAACAAACTGCTGACTAGTTGTCCATTTCCAGCTGGCTACTTTCCTCTCCTGATAAAGCTATTGAAATGAAGCAGCAAATACAACCATCTTTTCATTGACAGCCACTTACTCCAAAATTTATTGAATATCATGTGCTATCACAGGGTGCGACGAAAATCAAATAAGCGGAGCTGTTGCCTGGATTTAGTAGCCCGATTTATTTAAGCTCTAGGGAGCTAGCCCGAGGTAGAAAGCTTAATTGAGAAGTAAATTACCTCATTTTAGTATTTTTGTTCATTTCTAAAGTTTACCTACCAAAAGCAAGTTAAACAACCCGCTTTGCAACATGAAGTGTGTACATTCTACAAGCTTAGTAACCAGGCATTCAATGGCACTTATACAAACTCTCTTTGTTCACCCAAAAGTTTTCACTTTTTCTCAAAAACTGTCTGCTACACATTCCTTTGTGAAGTTTATAAAAAGAAAAAGAAGCAAACATTACTTGCCCCTTTGGGCAACCTGTGAACAAGAATCACTAGCCCAACAAGCCGAACTACTACATTGTAGTTCTGGGCAGCACTTACATGTACGTTGTGCCCTGTATCAGGCTTCACAGTCCTCTAATTTGGATCTTTGGTTTACATGTATTCCTTAGGGCATAACAAAAGTTGTGTCCGATAGCCTGGGGCTAGTGAATTTTCTTGTTGGGCACATGTAGATTGATCAGTTTGACAACAAGCTTCAATTTTCTTTTTCTTCTAACCCTGTTCCTCTAAGTATGGCATATATATTTTTTTTTCATCCTATGACATTAATTATTGATTTTGTTTTCTTGGTTGGAGTAGTTTTATAGCATCCATATTGAGGAGCTTGTTAGTGGAGAGTGGCAGCCATTCAGAGCATCTGACGTTCAGCTAGAGTTCTTCAGGATCGACCCATTTATTAGGACAACACTCAACAGAACTAGGGGTAAGTGTTGCATATCTTAGCATTTATGGTTTTCTAGAATGAGCTTTCGTAATCCAATTCTAAAAACATATCATAACATTCACATGTATAATTATGGTATTTCATTTCTATCCTAGACTGTTATTTTCGTAGTTTTGTTTCAAAGCGTATATAACCCTTCCTGCAATATTCATAGCTACGAACCTCCGAAAGGTTTTTGAGTACTTCTGTGAAGAAAGTTTTGGTTTACATTGAATACTCTTATGTCCTACACTTATTTGAAATCATGAAAAAATTATCTTACCTGACCCATGCCCGCTTAAGTAAAAGCTTGAGTTGATTCCTGAGTAGACGTCATCTAATTGCCCTATATCATTATGACGTCAAATCAAAACAATCTATTGTTTAAACGCTAAGGATCATGGTCATGGGTGGGGGACAAAAAAGCAACAACACAAAGGCAATGGCTATCAAATGCATTTTGTAGAACGTAGAATAGCGGTAACAGCCACCAAATACAGTAAATATTGTGGGATAAACATTGATACAGCTGATATCTGGAAACCAGACAATTTGAAGTTAAAATTTCCTCAGCAGAGCAGATTTAGTTCAAAATTCTATTGTTCATGTTGATTCTGTCCCCCTCATACACAAGCCATGACGTCATAATGATATAGGTCAATTAATTTGAATCAAATACTTAAAATTAATGTTGACTAAAATGACTTTGTTCTTTACTAACAGCTCGCACTGTGTATATTCTCTATAAATCAATAGAATTGTTGTGATAGAAAGGTGCCATGGAGAATAATGCATTGATTAAATTTTTCATGATTTCAAATAAGCATAGAACATAGAGTATTCTCTGTAAACCAAAGCATTCTTCACAGAAATACATGTACTCTGACAAAACATTTCGGAGGTTCGTAGCTATAAATCTCTGACCTCTGAATTTCTAACGGGACCTGAAACAACCACAGGGTCCGAAATTACCTATTAAAGTCTTCACAATGTCCCAAAGTCACACGATGCTCTAAGTAAATTTAGCCAATAAAACATGCCAGCAAATGTTCAAATGTTCCTACATGAAAAAGTTAATTTTGGACCCTGAACCATAGAGGCTGAGCAAAGCCAGGACCTGGATAATCCACAGATCGAATTGGAATTTAGCGTGATGGTTTTTAAATATTGCAGGAAGGGTTACAGTACATGTATATGCACTTTAATGAAATTAAACTTTAAGCTTTAATTCAGTTTACAGTGCCTCTTTAACTGTTCACCTAAAACAGCTATAATGATGAAAACCACTTCTAAGTGTTAGAGGACCTTAATTGGTATGACTGTCCTTACCACGGTTTCTGAAAAAAGCTGTTTAAGGGATTACACATTATTCTTTGGTTATTCCATCAAATAATTATGTAGACCCTTGTTCAATATTAAGCTTCTCTGTAGTTTCATTCCATTTCACTTCTGGAGTTTGCTTTAATAAACTATTATTATTATTACTTTGTTCCGTCTGTTTTTGTACCGACCAACTTGGTTTGCCCATATGGTTATTCCAGGTAATTGATCTGTACATGAATTAGTTCATTAACTCTGTATATACATGTATCTGGTACAAATATACACTCTTGTTACTATGTAGTTTCTATTAGTTTGAATGTGATTTTGAGCTTTTAAAGTAATGCCAAAAATAGCTGACACACAGGAACCATGCAGGTGCCCTCGGTATTTTGAAGTCTGATCAGTGCCACATGTAATCCTTGATTAACTTTTGTAGGCCTCAAAAATGAGACAAATCCAGTAGAAATATAATCTAGTCACCATCCAAAGGGGTAACAAATTTACGATAGTTGACTGTGGTATGTCCTCTTATTGACCACGTTTTTGTCATTGCATTGTCAAAATTGTTAAGGATTTTACGAGGTGCTAGCCGAGTGAAACCACAACAAAAGTCAATGGTCGTCAGAAAACGAGAAACTGGGTAGTTGTGGTAAAAATGGCTAATCAGTAATTTCATCAGTGAATATACAGTCCCTGTCAAAAGTTTTTCAACCGTATACGGTACCGTATGTGCTTCGGTAAAACGAAGATTCGGTAACCACATGTGGTAGATTTCGTTCGGTAAACTCCATTCGTTTTAAGACCGAATTCGTTTTACTGAAAGTGGTAGAGTCACCGATTTCGTTTTACTGAAAGTGGTTCGGTCACCGATTGTGTTTTAACGAAAGTGGTTCGGTCACCGATTGTGTTTTAACGAAAGTGGTTCGGTCACCGATTGTGTTTTAACGAAAGTGGTTCAGTCACCGATTTCGTTTACCGAAAGTGGTTCAGTCACCGATTTCGCTTCACCAAACATTGCAGGTCAAGACAGTCTACAAGTTGTTACTTGTACATGTAGTTCACTGCTTGCGACTAAAGTGATTTTTACAACGTTAAAACTGAAAATGCTGAAGTTTAGATTTCAAAAATGATATCTCGTTTTGTCTTCTTTGAAACGATATATCAAATTGTCGGCGAAGCGTCAGGTCGGTGTCCTGGTGCGATCATCGAAAAACTTATTTGTTTTGATCGTGATTTGTACCGAGAAAGCCGCGAAGTGGCTAAGAGCATTTCTCTCCTTCCTATTCCTTCTGATAACCTCACTGATAAACTGTACTGAAAAAAAAGGAACTACTGTGAATATATAACCTTAAACTTACGCCACAAACTAACAACCGCCGTTCGTTCATAATCTAGCGGCAAACTTTTAAAGCGGGCCCCGCCAGTAAGCAATAATCAACAAACGAACTTTAGCTTCCGTAGTTTAACATTTACGAGAGATTCCTGCGTTGTTCAAGGTTCCGACCAAAAGCATTGCAAATGTTTGCGGATTCTGGAAAGGCATGTTTTCGAAATTAAAATATCAAGATTGTGCAATTGCAATCAGTCACGCGTGAACCTGTCAGTCTGAGTTTTGACAGGTCCTATGTTTGATCGATCGAGGACCTGAGACTTGTTCGTTTCACATCTGACATCAGACCAATCGCTGCAGTCCGGTCTCACAGCAATTATAAACCGCAATGCCAATCACAAATTGACGAAGTGATGAAGTAAGGGGCCGACCATTTGACTTTTGAGGGGGGGGGGGTGGGTGTTCTTGTCTGTGCTCGATTTTTTTTTCTTTAGCAGTGTTGTTGCACGAATTTTTTTTTGCGAAAAAAGCGGAGCCAGAACAAAGCTTTTCCGCTTGCAGGATATTTTTTTTCGCCACCGTTGGCTTGCAGGTTATTTTTTTTCAAAAACACCCACCCCCCCCCCTCAAAAGTCAAATGGTCGGCCCCTAAAAAGGCTGAAATTGAAACTCCAGAAGATTCGGTGCGATCTCACGGCAAAATAACCAATAACGAATTAAAATATCCAAAATGTATTCACCTGGGTGTTTTTATTTGACAGAATGGACTCAAACCAGTTTTCGCATTAGGTGAAAACTGTTCAGACCGTAAATAAAATACAAAACTTTGAAAGCATTTGATTCAGTAGGAAGATATCAAGATAATTTTTGGTGTGATCTCAAAGCAAAACAAACACTGCTGTCAGAGCTCATTGATTATTCAAAAATGTCACACTTCTGTTCGAGCAATTTGAGCAAAATGACGGATCCCACGTTAAATAAAAAGAATTCCAGAATATTCTATTTGGTAGACGTTTATCACTTGCCAGTATTAAAAGATGAGAAACTTTCCCACATTATTTAACTCTGCATTCTGCAATAAGATCACATGTTCCGCGAAGTTCGCGACATTCTTGTTGTGTCAAAAACCAGACAATTAGTTTCCACGGCTGAAAGCACATGTAAGCACCGAAAAGCTCTTGAATCTGTTGAATTGAAAACATACAGCGTACGCAACGACTTTTAAAGAATCGTGAAGGGATTGAGGGATAGATTAAAGTATGAAAGTACAGAAGTCTGTAAAGTTTATCAGATGAATAAAAACGCCGAACTTTGCTACAACTAAACTAGAATTGATCACGTACGTAGCGCTATATTTACAAAACATGATGACTATCCGAATTCATTTTACCGAAGGTGGTCGAATCACCGAATTCGTTTTACTGAAGGTGATAGAGTCACCGATTTCGTTTTACTGAAAGTGGTTCGGTCACCGATTGTGTTTTAACGAAAGTGGTTCGGTCACCGATTGTGTTTTAACGAAAGTGGTTCGGTCACCGATTGTGTTTTAACGAAAGTGGTTCAGTTACCGATTTCGCTTCGCCACATTCATTTTACCGAAAGTGGTAAACACATGTGGCACATGTGCCACATGCTACCACATGTGGTTCGTACGGTGTGAAAAACTTTTGACAGGGACTGTAGAGATTCCTGTGTTCTGATTGGTTGATAATTATGTCATACATCACTATATTCACCTGAAGAGCACCTGGAGGTGAATATAACATGTGGTACAAGACATGCACTTGTCTATCAAATTGTATGGAGGGTAGGTGCCATATTTTATGCCAGAGCAAAGCAATGATAGGGCAAGCAACGAGCAGCTAAGGAGGTAACCATGGCAACCACGCCACAGGTCTACCCCCGGCACCTGTCACACTGATTTCTCAGTGGAAGTATACTTACGTTAATGTCCTGTGAGCACCCATACCAGCGGTGGGAGGGTGGGGCAATTGAGCAGGCAAATGCAAAGCAAGCTGAGCAATGGCAGACCACGAGGGCAAAGTACACGAGCTAACATGCGCATGCGCAAAAGCTGATGACATGCACATGCATCATAAGCGATAACCGCTGGCCAGTAATTTATCTCCCAGTTATGATTATTAATAATCTCATTTAAATTACCAAAATGGCCACTTGCATATTTATCAATGTTTCTCAATTGCACCCTGTTTTATACATGTAGGGTCAAGGGGTTGGGGTTAGTGGGTTGGGGTTAGTGGGTTGGGGTTAATGGTTTAAGGTTAACAAGAGGCCCTGAGTGGCCTTAACTCGGGCCACCTATAAATAGGTTAATACATGGAGTTCTAGCATATTTTTGTGTGATACATGGTTTGTGCTAGGGCACCAGATAATTGATTCACTACTGATGCTTGTGATAATTTATATATAATGGAATGGACCTTTTGCAGGAATGCAATCACGTGGTACTTGTACTAGTTGGCAAACAAATATTTAAAGGCACTTGTACGAGATTGGCAGCGTTATTAGCAAAACCTGTTTGTATATTCTATTTTCCACCTTCCAATTTTCAACCCCCAAAGGTGGTCACAGTCGCAGGAGCTTCTAATTACTGATAATTAAAATGGGGTTGCATGAGGGTGGTCGCTGAAGGGACTAGTCAAAAATTAGCAGGGGGAGGGTTGTGAAAGGGGATGATCATATTTTTTGCATCCCCCAAAATGGAGGGTCATAAATAATGGGCAACTGAAAAAGGATTGGTTATGGGGGTAAAGGGTCAAAATATTTCATACTGATTGTCCAGGAGGGTTATACATTTTTAGACTTTTATGATCTCCATCCCCCCCCCCCCCTTTTTTTTGCATCTCCACTGCTAATTTTTGACCAGCCCCTAATGTTAAATAAAATATTGTGTGCATTGATTTCATGCATGTAGACCACTTGGAAAATAAAATTAACTAGTTTATTTAAAGAGGGTAACACCAACTAGTACACATATAGAAATGTGTGGCCCTCGTTGTAATTAAAAATTAAAAAAAAACTGATTTAGATCAATATTAATTTAAATGTCACTAATTAACTCTTTCGCTGCTATTGTCGAGTCCGATGTCGAGTTTACTCCACATCGTGAACAGTCCCAAAAAAAGTTCGAAATTAGCATGTTTTAGGCAACCATGTGATCAATCATGTGACTAATTAGCATAAATTATTGAAGACGAGATTCAGAATTATATTTTGTACATATCTGGAAGATTTCATGTCAGTACCCTTAATTGAACTTGAGAAATTAAAGAAATTGTCATGGTGGTCAAAAAAGTGATATTATGGGCAAAATTACCACACAAAATGAGCAGTGAAAGAGTTAAGCTAAATATTGTTTGTTCATGACTGTAATAATAATATCAGTATACAAGTGAATGTATATAAATTATATATCACTTCAATTTGTTATCTGAAAATACTTCTGAAATACTATAAATTAAAGTAGATTGGGCCAACCATTCCGACTCTAACCCCTTCTGATGCACCCAAGAGAGAAATGCCCAGGAGATCCCATTCAAAACCTAAATTAATCTGTTTTTAGTATTTTACAATTTTCTGATGATAGTCATTCAATTTTTTTGAGTCGGCTCTAATTCAATATTCATTTTTCTTCTTTCTTCAGTATTTAAGTTGACTTTTTCAACATATTTTTCAGGGCAAGTGTTTGCTTGGTAAATAAATCTCCACACCCAATTATATTTATATTTGTTCTTATCAGTTCCAGTATCTGTGTATTTTAAAAGCTCTACCAATTCCAAACCTGCCCATCCCCCAGGGGTGGGGGCATTTGACATTTGGGAGCAAAGAAAAGTTGCTGGGGTGGAGAATTAATTTGTAGAAAGAGAGTCAAAAAAGGGTCATTTCACAGTATTTTGGACAAAAAAAATAAAAAATTAAAAAGGTTACAGGACATTAAAAACTACTTTTTCTAGTAGCTGAATAATCAAACCTTATGGTATTAAGATTTTTTTTTCATTCCAGTGTCACCCAAAAGAAAAACAATACGACTGATTTGGAAAAAAAGGATAAATTGTGTTACAGAGGGGGAAATGTTTAATTTTAATTTTACAAACACATAGATTATATAAAGGCATTCTATGCTGGTGGACATAACATACCACTGAGTCAGCCTTAACAGTAATGTAATATAAATCTATTGGAAAAATGTTCTATCAGGATTAGAGATTTCAACCAATATGCTATTTTCCCCTCCGTAACAATATGAGGTACATAAATTAGTATTACAGTTACATGTTAAGTCCAAATACTTTGCCACTTTTATTCCTTCCAATTTAATTTGTGAGTCTACAGATGAGATACATTAGCATCTGTTTGATTTTAGTTTTCCTGAGATACAGCAAAATAAAAGTGTTACGGAAGGGAAAAATTGTTACAGAGGGGAATTTCGTTATTGAGAAGGAAATTATTTTGATTGGAATTAAAGAATTAATAAAAGATATATTTAAGGTTTTGCACATTAATGTTTCAGTCAGCATGTTTTGCAAGCACCAAGCATGATTTCAGGATTTGTATGCTATAAATGTGAAGTCCAGACAGGCCTTTGGCAATTATCCTTTTTTTGCTTTTGGGTATCCTGTATCGTTTGGGTACCCTGTGTACATTGACAAGGTCCACAAGTCATGTGTCTTCTATGGGCCTGTAACCCTCTCTGGAATAGGTCCTGTCACTGTAGCTGAACAAACTGACATAGAAAAGGTTTACCAGTGGCTTAAAAATATTGTCTATGAAGTTTGTTTAGTTTTTGAGCTACTCAGACTGTAGGCTATAAAGAGTCGGTTTCACCAAAAGAGTGAACATTTTTATCTGTAAATATGCCGAACCTTCTGTTAAGTAGCTACAATGTTGCTACAATGTTAGCCAATGAGTAAATGAAGTATTATCGTGCATTTTGAAAATATTATGTACATTTTGATCTTAATAATAATAATAATAATAATGGCCACATTTATATAGCGCCATATCAACCACAGTTTCATGGCGCTTTACATATGACTGACATATCCCTTCAGTGAATTATTTCGGACTGCTTCACGGCGTTAATAGCTGCCATGCAGTTTACAATGTTGAGTGTGGTTAGTGCAATGGCCAGGCTGCTTAAAGAGCCTGTATTTTTTTCTCAGTTGGGGGAGGGAATGGGCAGGTTTGGAATTGATATCTAGCCATAACTTATATAATTGTACTGTCCAGTTCTGGTTTTAAGATAGTTCAGTTTATAGTTACAGCTTTACATGACAAATCTTGCTCTTCTTTTGACAGTTTCAACTGGCTCCGTTTCCAAAGTCACATCCAATTCAATTTTAATACGGTATTCTCGGTTCGTAAGACATATCCAGTTCTGTTTATGGGTATAATTGGTAGTCAATTCGAATGCCTCTCTCTTCCGAGTTCTGTTATTCTCTTGGCGATTTTAACTTGTTCTTCTTGGTCTCTATAAAGTCACATACAGTTCAACTTACAGACGATTTCATTTCCAGTTCGAATTACAGTCACCATTAGGCATTACAATTAATAAGTAACATTTAAAAAGTAGGGAACAAATAAGATTTGTGTGCGTATATAAACACATAATTTCAACCTCACCAGTTCTGATTTCCATTCGCATTCAAATAAAAGGGTCAATCACTGTTCACTTCCAGCTTTTGCAACTCTTGAGTTTAGTCTTATTGGTTGACTGGTTTAGTCAAGACTTCCCAGTTGTATAATCTCAAGAGTATTTCAGGAGAGGACTGTACTTTGCGGTATGCAAACAATCAAAATCCCTCATTTGACCTTCTCACAGTGTGTGATGGTAGAGCATTTCAACAATATCAACAATGCAACACTGCAATCCTATGGCTCTTTGATACAGCAGTACAGGCATCCGTGGATTATTGGACCAAAACCATCACTCCTTCGGCCGGCCAGATTAGCTGACTGTGCGATTGGATCGCCACATCCCTTTCGTAAATGTGAGAATTTTCCATCGAAAGCCCTGTCAGCACTAGAATAACTGAACATCTTGGTATTTCATTAGAAGAAACCTTTGGTTTCAGCAAAATAATGGTTAAGAATAGCCCTGAATCTTCGCTCCGTTGCTGACTTTGCCCAGTGTCTCCACACCTGCGGGTGTCGAATCTGATTGCTTGATCCTGTCACGTGCTGGGAATCAAACAATGGACTCCTGTGTAATCTGATTGGTTGACAGCGCCAAACAGCGACACAAAAAAGAAAAAAGAAAAATAATAATAAACACTTGCGAAACTTGACTCGGGCCCAGCCTACGCTGGCCCGAGTAATAAACTGAGGATTGTGTTTCTATTGGACAAGGTAAACAACATAGTTCTCAAATATGGGATGAGTACAGAAAATATTATATGTACTACAGTACTTGCTGAACAATCCGTTTTTAACCCAAATATTAGTTAGCAAATGAAACTAATAATAGTATTACTCTTCATCCTGGGTAAGCTTAAACAATATGCAAGCTGTGCACACAGTACAAAAGTGTTTGGACAACACTTACTGGACAGTTTTTTTTACGGTGGAAGAGGCAGCTAATGTCCACTGTGGCCATACAATAATTTTATTGTAAGTCATGATTAACAAGTATCATAAAATTAATGCTCCAAGACTTATGTTCTAATTCATGCCATTGGTTTGTTACTCTAGAGGGTTTGTTCACTGCTCAGTTCAAGATCCCAGACGTGTATGGAGTGTTCCAATTTAAAGTGGAATACAAACGTGTTGGATACTCTTACCTCATGAGCAAGACACAGGTAAACTAATATATATGTAATATGTATCGTAATGAAATCAGCAAGTAGTGATGAAGCGTTGAATTACCTTGGATACTAGACCCAAGAAGCAAGATGAGAGAAGCACGTTTTAAAGTTAGTTAAAAGATGTATCAATGGCATTATTAAGAGATCAACCAGACAAAGTAACGATCTGCCTTGAGTTAGAATCAAATCTAGCAAGAAATCATTTTATTATTACAGATGTATAGTTTTTAATCATAATTTGTGATTATCAACATTCCCATACATATACTTCACTCTCTTAGTACCTATTATATTATTCACATTAGTCTTACAAATTTATAGTTTAAGCTTACATGTTTTTAGTGCAGAAAAAGACATTTCGTTCAGTGTTTCTACCATTCCCTTTCTCCATCCTCCATCTTCTTTTTTGCAATTTGGGTTGGCCCTGGACGAGGGAGTTTTCATCCATGCTTCGTGCCAAAATTACCAATAGATTATTGGGTTGGTGAATAAATTATAACAGAACAGCCAATCAAAACAGCTTTAGTGCACACCTGTCAATCATTAATTATTTTCAAGTCTTTGTAGATCTAGCCGCCCCATCTGCCCCCGCCTCCAAGAAACCTGATACGTCATCTCTGCAGTTTTGGTGTGAAACACAAATTGAATCCCTGCAAGGGAAACAAGTCGATCACTCATGACTTGTCACTTTCATAAACGTTTGCTTACCGAAAAGAATTACAGAAGAGCCGGCAAGCAGGCTAACTTTACTCGTCTGAAAACAAATGTGTAGTTGAGTTGTGGCAAGTCTACCATTCCCTAAATGGTCAGGAAAACCTGTCAAGCCTTCTTAATTGAGGGTGCCAGGCACTTACTTTCAAAGGAGGGTGCTTGACTGAGAAAATGTACAGTAACTAGACTTTGAGGGTTATTATAATGCAGTTTGATTTATTGTTGGCTCTTCACTTTCAGGTGTCAGTACGGCCCAAAGAACACACTCAGTATGAGCGATTCATACCTTCTGCCTATCCATATTATGCCAGTGCTTTCTCTATGATGTTTGGGGTGTTTGTGTTTGCCCTTGTTTTCCTCCACCATCGCGAGGAGGGTAAAGTCAAGGCAGACTAACAAGACAGTTTTCACTTGGCTGAGAATGTTTTGTCAACTGCAACATGTATTACTAGGCACATCTTTTTTTTGAGAATAGGATTTCTAATGAATGAAATAAAATTGTTAAATTCTTGTCTAATTGTTGTGTGCTCCTTGAGATGACAGTGATCTCAAAAATCACCAGGGTGGGAGTGAGGTGTATACTGTAGTATAAAATGAATAGCTGTGTTTAGTAAGGGCGTAAGTAACTCCTGATCACATTCTAAATTCTCCTTCAAATTCTTTGTTTGTAAGAAAAAATTATGTGATCAGGACCGGGGGGGGGGGGGGGGGGGTACTCCCTTATATGGGCTATACAGGTATGTGCCGCGGGATAGGGTATCCTTTTTACAGTTTTGGTCTGGAAAAGGGTATGGATTTTAATTTTCTTGTTGTTGACGCCATGCTTAGCACTCTATCAACCACACTTAACAGCTTAAAATACCATATTAAAACAAAACAACTGCTTTCGTAGTGTAATTTTAATAAAAAACTGTTCAGTATCTGGACTCTTTCATATCTAATCTATGGTTTGGGTCTGGGATAGGGTATGGTAAACAACATTTCTACCTTTCAAATGAGACCTTAGTGCCATACTGTCTTGCAGTTACACGAGTCCATTGCATCTAAAGATCTATTCAGAATTGTATGTTCTGAAGAAGAAATATAGGAATTGGGAAAGGGGTGAAATAATAATCAATAAATCAACATTTTTGGGAAGTTTATTTGGCAGGCCACCATATGTTAGACAATGGTGTGCCTGCCAACCAGTTGAAACAAGACTTGAACTACACATGAACTGGTCTATATAGTTTAGGATGACATCCTGTATGGGATTTTCCAGTCGTGCATGGGGCCTAGTTTTATTTATTTATTTCAGATTCAAAAATGCCATGAACTATGCAGAGAAATACATGTATCATTTCATGTCAAACTTATACAGTTACATATGATCTTAAAACTCCCATACACAAGTTCGTAAATCCCATCCTCAGTATCTTTGATTTATTGATGCTCATTGAGATGACTGGTTATTTCCCGGGGGGAGGTTCTCGGCGGACATCTTGAAAATGACCTGTACAAGGTAATTAAACATAAATTAATGATTTTGACCCCTAAAAGTATGCAAAATTAATATAAAATTTATTGTCAAACAGAACAATGCAACAAGGGTGTAAGTGACACCTGTTCACATTCTAAATTCTCCTTCAAATTCATTGTTTTCTAAGGCAGAATTTAGAATGTGATCAGGAGTCATTTACGCCCTTGTTGCAATTAGCCCTTCAATTGTGATATTTTGACATGATAAAACTCTGAGTATTTAATTACATGTTGTAAAAGAACCTTCAAATAAATAATGCTATAAAAAAAAAACCTAAAAGTACGACTGGTTGCATAACTAACATGGGCAAACACGACCCCCTAAAAAGAGTGCCGATCTAAAAAATCATTGGGTGATTACCCCCAGGAAAATACTGAACACTTCATGACCAATAGGATGCTACCTTAAAAAAAACGGTGAAGCTGGAAGAATTGTTCAAAACAATGGATCACCTTCAAGTTCTTCAGAATAATGCTGCTCGACTTATGCTCGACTTTCCCTCAAGCTCTTCTGCATCTCAAGTACTCAAACTATTAACTGGAAACCACTGTACCTTCAATGGTGCTATCATTGCTATATTACTATCTTCAAATGCTTAAATAGCATGGTGGACTTCAACTTTAAATTAAAGAAGAATCACGACTTTCATACATATAATACACGCCGTCAGCACAATATACATTTACCTTTCGCACGTAGGAATTGGGGACAGCAGAAGTTTACCTACCATGCACTATTAGACTGGAACTCTTTAGACTCTGAAGTTATACAATCAACTACATTATCAATTTTTAAATCTTACTGGCACATAACTTAATTTCATAATAATCCATGTTCTATTTCTATTTTATTTCAACCATTTATCTTTCCTGTTTTCCATATATTAGTGAAATATATATTTTTAATACAGGACCTCCCTGAAGATCACAAATTGTGAGTGGAGCTTTCCTATCAAAATATTATTATTATGAAGATAGCACTTATTAGTGCTAATAAGCCTTGTCCTCACTAGCAACATATGCAAACACAGTAATGTATTGATCATTAGCGGTACTCATTCTTCTCATGGATGTGATTACCGAGTCTGCATAATATGTTGCTTGTGCTTATGTTGCTAGTGAGGACGGCTTTATATAAGGACCAGCAGCATTGTTGTCGATATGCAAAAGTCTCGAGGGATTACAATACAATGATTAACAGCCCAAGTGCTAGGACCAGCAGCATTGTTGTCAATATTCAAAACAGTCTGAGGGATTACAATACAATGACCCTATTGCTAGGACCAGTAGCACTGCATGTTGTCAATATATATTTATGCAAAATGTCCAGAGGGATTACAGTACAATGAAGGATAGCCTTGTGATTGGACCAGCAGCACTGTTGTCAAAATACAAAACAAGTCCTTTTTTAAGCATAAGTTTTAAATCTATTTTACTTCACCCAGTTACATATTTTCCATACTCTATTTACACTTTGTACAATTTTCTTTGAACTTATGCAAAAACTGAAATACTGCTGAATGTAGCTATTACTATCACACATTAGCCATGTGTTGCCACTTAACGCAGCCACACATTGGGCTACATGCTCAAATATATTTTAAACTAATGTTCTTTGCTGGCATGTTATTAGGCCTATCTTAATGTAGTGCATTCAACAGCTATTTAAAAAAGGATAAGTTGTCCAAGTCAAATCTGAAGGGAGAAATAAATCTTAGTCCAAAAGAAATAATGGATTTGAGCCTTGAACCAATTTCCCCTGCATGCTTGTCTTACTGTTTTAATTTGCAGTAGCAGAATAATCATTCCAACATTGGTGTAGCTATAGCCTGAAATACAGCTATCGCCTTGATAACAGCTCATTTCAAGGATCCACACTAACTAGCTGAGGAGGTATTTCAGGCTAACATTGGTGTTTCAGATTAAAATTTAATTAAATAATTAGAACTAATTTATTTTTAATTTTGTCTGCACTAATTTGAAATTTTCAGTGCCAACGGTCTTCAGGTTAGACTAAGTCTAGTTTGCATCTACAAATCAGTGGTTGCAAGTATTTTCAAACAAAGTTTACATTCAGCCTCGTGATTTTGTTGTTCGATCATTACACTAATTTATGTGACGTCAACTATAAATAGTTAATTTAGTTAAGTTTCTCTACATCATCAACAGACATTGGAGTGACTATTAGACAATACTGTGTAGTACTGGGCCGGGTTGTTCAAAGCCCGATTAGTGTTAATCCTGGATTAACTCTGCACAGAACCTATTGGTTGTCATGGAATTATCCCTGGATTAGCACTAATCGGGCTTTGAACAACCCAGCCCTGGTGTACTATCAGGTCTACAGTACATATATACTGAAGGTAGGTAAAAATCGCAAACATTGTCTTTTAGTCTCATTTCCCACTGACATCAGTATTACAATGTTCATTAGATCGAGTGATGACAAGCATTCATTTTCCTTTAAAAGTTTGGAATATACTCAGTCTACCTGCCAGGTAGAATTTCATCACAATCTTTTAATTAGATTATTTGTTAGGAGGAAAAAAACTCGGCTGATCTGAGTTAAAGGGAGCAGCTGCATAGCATTGCTTTGTTGCTGCAGATCGGCCAGCTGTAAATAAAAAAAATTATGCTGAAAGACCAATATATTAGTAACAGCCTAGCAGGTAAAAGTGCCATTTTGCCATTTACCAAAAAGTCCTTCCAGATCACAATATTCTTCAAGTTGGTTCCCTTTATTCTTACTAGTTTGATATTTTTTTAAAGTATGTTTTCAGTTAAGAAGTTGAAAATTGTAACAAATTATATGATTATTAAAATTTACCTATTACCGAGGAAGGCATAAATTTATGGATTCCCACACTGATGAAGGAAAGCATAAATTTATGGATTCCCAGACGGCAAAGGAAAGCATAAATTTATGTGCTCCCTGAAGAAAGACCCAAATTCTTTAGTTTTTGTTGAAAAAGTCTGCATTTTTCTTCAATTTCTTTATTCAAAAGTAGCCAAAATATAAGGCTGGTATTTTCAAAAATGCCACTTGTCAACCTTTTTCACTAAAACGGCAAAACAGCATTTTCTCCTGCTAGCCTGTTAGTCTCTCATAGAATGATTGTTGAAATACCGGTACCAATACACTTTGAAGAGTGTGCCTGGTGCAGGCATTAAAACCAACAAGTTATATGCATAACCTTCAACTCTACAAAAGAAAAGTGGAGTTGAAAAAGGCTCTACTCGCAGGGTAGCATATTATTTTATGTGAAGCAAAGATGAAATTATTTATCTTAGTTACGCAATGCATGTATCAAACACAAAAATAGACTACCAGATCTCTAATAAGGGGTGCTGGCATTAATAATTGACAGTTAGGGTGAAAAAATTCCAGAATATAATTATCAGTAATTAGTTACCAATTAAAACTTATTAATAAATCATGAAGGCATGCAAAACAAAGCAAATCAATGTGCAAGTGATCTTTAAATCTGATTTCGTCCTAATTTGCATTTAAACGTTTGCTTAGATTTTCTTGCCCAAAATACTTTGCATCACCAAAATAACTAAAACAACGCTATACATCTAGACGTTTGGTAAGCCAAAAATGATACAGAATTTGTGTCTGTGCTTTATCGGATTTACAAACTCTGGCTCGAGTTTGTAAATCCAATTATGTATGGCTACTCATTCTGTATCTCTTACTAAATACATACATTTGTACAAACTATAGATTCAAGTAGCCAAGAGAAGCCTAATAAGGAATCATTGGCTAAAGTGAACAGTAACTGACCAGTTACCAACCACTTCTGTCTTGGGTGGCTGTCATAGATTTTTGTTCAGGAACATGCATTGCCTCTGTAAAATGCTGCAATTTGGCCAGTCCAACCAACCCAAAGGGGGTGGCTAGCCACCCAATCCACCCCCCCCCCCTAAATCTGCCCATGCACTTTATACAGACCACCAGTAACTGATGGTCAGTGAGTATTTACTGACCAGTTACTAACCACTTTATACAGACCACCAATAACTGATGGTTGGTGCATGAGTACTTACTGACCAGTTAACAACCACTTTATACAGACCACCAGTAACTGATGGTCAGTGAGTATTTACTGACCAGTCACCAACCACTTTGTACAGACCACAATGCAATAACTGGAACTGTGAATTCCATTGTGGCTCGGATGACCACTTAAAATGGTGAGCCCAGAAATGGGGATGCAAAGTAACCACTAAGCTAATAAGGATGCAAACAAATCTATGATGGTGACCCTCCTGTGTCGGCAATTTATGAGTTAGACTTGGTGTGATATTCTAGGACTGACTAGGGAATGAGACCTCAACTCCCTAACTGTAACGACAATAGCAACCAGAGCTAATTGACAGAATGTAACCACATCCCGGGGGGGGGGGGGGTACTCCTGTTTGTGACGTATTATGTATGTGCCGCCCGGGTGGGTCAGGGTTTTGAGCTCAGTTTGGGCAGGTAGGGTCAGGGTTTTGACCTGATTTGGGCAGATCAGGGTCAGGATTTGAGTATATTTTGGGTGCAGTCAGGGTCGGGGTTCAGTATTTTTTAGGCAGTTAGGGTTCAGTGTTTTTTAGCTACTATGTCAAAAAAAGACATTCTGTTGCCGCATTTTTATCGCCTGCCCACATGCAATCACTGAGGTTCGTATACATCGTGACGCTGCTAATTCGTACTTCAGTACTTATCTATGTACTTCATCTGCTGAGTTGTTTACCCAATGCTACGTCCCGACTTGAAATGTTCCGTATTTTGCATGCAATCCTGGTACACGGTATACCGGCCGGGATATATATCCGACCGTGTTTTTAAAACAATTTAAAGAAGGGGCAATCAGGGTTTTGGAGCTCGGATTGGGTCAAACAGGGTCAGGGTTTGAACCTCTTGGCCTCACATACATACCCATTTTTCATGTAAGTACCCGCCCCGGGAACCACATGCCAAAACAACTGGTCAACTAAGGATCAGATAGTTTGCTTTATAAGCCCATTTGACTACAGTTCTGAACATGGTTATAATGACAGAACATGAAAACAAATAATAGTAGTTCTGAACTACTGGTATGCTTTATATTTACAGCCCATTTTAGGGTTACATGCATAGAGCAATCATTCGACATGAATTGTAACCAGAGGCTCGCTTATTTATTGTGTTTTGGGAACTGTACTGAATGGGCCATTTGTAGCTAGGCATTCACGTGATTGTACAGGATAATGTACTGGATGGCAAAAAATATCTGACTTCATTTATTTAGAGGCCTTGTATGAGATTGTTATTTATAGCAAAACCTGTTAATTGTAAATGCTATTTTTCACCTCTAATCGGTTGTCAATCTTTCTAAAACAGTGTTTTTAAAGATAGCTTGCCATCCATGCAGCCACCATGGCAACACCTTTCCCATGGGGATTACGAGCTCATTTCATTCGTTAACAAAGTATTATATCAGCATGTATTTGACTGTTAGCTGCAAAAGGCCTATCAAATAATTTACTAGGTGATTTTTCACATTGTTTTTGTGTACTCGACAGACCTCACCAATATGTGTTGCCAACCATAAGTGGCAGAAATTTGTGAGGAATGAGTACCGGTATGTCGAATGATTGCATGTATAAAAACCTTGAAACACCTATGTGCCTAACACTGAAATTTGCTGTATATAACTATACCGATAGACCAACACAAGTCTTATGAACCCAGACAAACTAAACGTCAAGTACATTGAACTCAATCTACCACACCCATTCTCTATTGTGTAATTCCAGAAAATATCCATACCCTGGGAAATTTCCAGAGGGGAGGGGTGGTCAGAGGGACGACAAAATTACAGAGTTTGTATGGGAGAAAATTGAATTTCCAGAGGGGTGGGGGGTCTTATATCAAATTCCCTCCATGATGGCGTTATGGATATTTTCTGGAACCACACATTGCAAAGAACAACATTAAAAACAAGTGACTCCAGAAATGATACAAGTCTATTTTCCTACACTCGACAAAGTGATTGCATACACTTTATGGATAAAAAAATCAGTCTGTTTAATTAATTCAGTCTTAAAAAGCAAGACCTGCTTGCTAGTCCATGCTCCAGCTAAAGGACTTTCTAAGAACATTCTCCATTACTTTAAATATTTGTGGATGCATGTACAATACCAGTTTAAGTCCATATCAGAACTATATCTTATACCGCATTCACACCAACCAAACCTGTTTAATCAAACTGAGTTTATCTAGCTCCTATGTTGAATGACTGTTTAGTTACACAGGGTCAAAACTACCTCAAACAGGTTGTTTAGTTAGGAAAGGTCAGATTGAAACTAGTTTAGCACCAGCGAGCCTGCAGTTCATGTGAACTGTTGAGGTATACAGTCTTTTAAACTTGTTTAGTTAAACAGCTTTAAAACAAGTTTAAGCTTTGGTGTGAATGGGGTAATTTAGTTGCAAGCTATCCCATAAAGAAATCTAAACATCTTAGAACCTTTTCCACACCAGTATAATTACTGGTAACAAGATATCTTTTTCTATTTATGTCAGGTTTAGTATATACCCACGAGGGTTATAGATTTTTAAAAAAAGATTTGCAGTCTACATGTAGATGGTTAACTCGAATTGAGGCACACACCTAGTGCCAGACATTCTGGCTGGTAATGTTTTTGATTGGGTTAATGGATCACTGGTTTGTATATTTCCTTTGTTGACATCATGGTTAATTATCAAGTTCCCGAGTGGTGATGTCACAAAGCAGTACAAACCACAAGGATCCAATTAAACCAATCAGAACATTTTCCAGCCACAATGTCTGGGACAAGGCTGGTAGGCACCTACAGTGTACTTGGCTCAGGGTCCTTGGCAGAGCAGCAGATGACGTTTCCCGGCTGCTGTCTACAATGTAATTAACCCTGACATACACCCTTTTGATAGGTTGGTTTAAGTTTTGATATGGACCCTAAACTCCTGTTCTATTTTACATAATTATGTTTAGATAATGAATAACTTATGTGCATAGGAATAAATGTGCAAAATGACTGGTGCATAGCAACACACACGGTTAGGATTTCTACCAAAGAATTTCTCTCCAATGATGAGGTTTTACACAGTAAAGAGAGTGCTTATCTCGATATGACAAGATTTCCCTACAGTGAGGATAAGAGATGCTGCACCACTCTGTTCAAACAATGTAATAGCTTTGAGTATTTATTACTTTTTCGTTGAAATATGACCCTGGAAGTTTACATTTAAGTCCCACATTATTTGGAAAATTGCATTCAGTCAACCATAAATCAAACATACAAAACTTTTGCTGCCTAGACTTAATCAAAGTTGGATAACTGATGAAATTTTCCAAAAGCGACTTTAAATGCCCTGCAGGGATGC
Organism: Actinernus sp. WN-2022; assembly: GCA_030867875.1. Lineage (NCBI taxonomy): Eukaryota > Metazoa > Cnidaria > Anthozoa > Actiniaria > Actinernidae > Actinernus > Actinernus sp. WN-2022. The sequence goes on along the minus strand of JAOWCC010001368.1, from coordinate 25,374,300 downwards.
ACTTCAATGAAAACAGTAATTATCGGAGAATTTTACCAATTATGATTATACACATGCCAAAAGTGTTATAGATTTAAACTTTAGAGTGAAACACTGGTTTAAAATCAAATTTGAAAACTGATGACAGCACATAATAATTTACAATGATATCATAGACATTCATTAGCTTAAGGGCCCATTGACATATTCTGTTGCAATGCAACACCGTTGATATGCTTGCAGGAGCAGATGCGATTTTGACTTCCGGTTTATGCTAGCCTGAGAAAACAGCCAACTCAGGCGATATGAGTCAGTTGTTTTCTCAGCCTAGTTTTATGCGTGTCCACCGGCCACCCGATAGTTTTAATACTTACACATGTTTGTAAGTTTTATTTGGGTTTACCTGAAAGGTTTTCATGAATGAATGAATGAAGTAAAGTGTTCAAAAGTGAAGTCGGGGCAAGCCTTTTGTCGCTGGAAAATGAAAAGCTTGGTTTATCGTGTGAAAGAAATTAATAATACTTGACAAGAAACTCAATCCGATAATTTAAAAGGAATTGTACATAACTCGAAAGGCGCCTAACTGTACTTGAACCTAGAGAAAGGGAAATAATTAATAATTTGTACCGAGCAAAAATTAAGTAACGGCAAGCATAAGGCGCCGCCAACACAGTGATGAGTGAAAGCCAATGAATGGGAAAGCAAACTTGTATTGGACTCTCAGATGTAGCCAAGCTCTTCCCACTGATGATAGATTGAAAGAACATCTAGTAAATATTACATGTATCTATAGTTGTCAAAGATATAGAAGCTGAAATGGCTGCTTCCAGCAAGAACATGGCTAATGTTCTAAAAACACGAAGAAAAGTACAGCCATCCAATTAAGAAGTTAAGTGATTTTTGACCGGCAGGTTTTCAACTTAAATCTTCCACAAACATGTACACTTTTGTCTCCAGATATAAATGCTTTCGGGTTCCTGGTAAAGTTGTGATTGAATCTCAGTGCAACTAATTAAAATACAGGTCAGGCCATTTCAAATACAGGTCAGGTGATTTCATCCTTAAAAAAGTATTTTCGATGTCGGAAAACAAACTGTTGTGAACTCCACGAGATTCAACTTATAAAGTGAAAGTTGTTGAATCTTGGTCCAATTTTAGTTTAATTTCTATTGGCTCTTCGGTTTGCCGCGAAATGGGTTCCAGGAATGTGCTCCACACAGTCCGAAGCTCATTGCAGGCAATCAAGCTAGCTCATTGCAGACTGCTATATTCAGCCAAGCCCCAAAACTGGCCATTGTTGGAGGAAATAGGAGAAAATGCACATCCTTTTCGACCAATAATTTATATTGTAGACTTCACTGCAACAGCAGTTCTGCGACTATTTCACAACCACAAAACAGGTACTTTTGCGCAAGCATTAATTTCTTCACTTCCGGTTTCTAAAAATACTAAACATTTTGCGCGCTTTCACTAAATACCATACTTTTTCCCGTTAAAATGTTCTTGACCATGTTCCCCACAAAACCGAGCATGGATTTTGGAAACCGACAATAAATGCCAAAGTTATGGCTTTTCATTTGCCAAAAAAAACACTTAAAATTGGACTGAAAAGCATTGTAAAATCTTCATTTTTTGTCGTAATGACAAACACATGCTCGGTTTTATGTGCCTTAATTCGTAGGTTCAGAAAATATTCATAAATTACTAGTAGATCAAAAATCCTTGGAGAATTTAGAAATTTTCTGATATTGATTGACGTCATCAGACTACAAGACTTTATCCTAGGAGTCACCATGACAATAATTATTGCCCACTCTTTAATATTCTGTGTTTTACGAGGCTTCAAACTTTCCCTAGCAACGGGCAACTTAAATATGTCAATGGGCCCTTAATCCTCTGTCAATATTTGTTGGGTGAGAGCACACTCAGGTACATGTAGCTCAAGCTTAAGATCTGCATACACGATTACAAAGGATCTCTTTATCACTAACACTTTTAAATCAAATAAACTGTTTCAAAAACCTTCACTTTCTCTTGTAATGGTCACCTACCTTTATCACCATTTTCATATAAGTGCAACTGTGAATGTTTCAAGTTTCACTTGAAAAATTGCATTTAGTCAACCACCAAACATTGACATACTGTCTAGATTTCAGTTTCTATTTTATTTTATTAAATATTAGTCTTCCCTAAGTCATTTTGTGCAATTAAAAATATATTTGGAGCATGCAAACAGCATTGTTTTTCATGTTGAAGTCAGGCATAATTGTCAAAATCATGCGACAATGTTTACGCTGTTAAAGATAATGTTAATCACATGCATGATGTCAGTTGGTTTGCACATTTATATTCACAAAAGTAAAAATAAGGCAGTCAAGTAATACATATTTAGAATTAAAATTAGACAAAAAAATGCACTGTATTTTGTTTTATTTACGAAGACAAATATAAATGTGCACACCAACTGATGTCACACACGTAATTAGCATATCTTTAATGGCATAAAAATTGTTGCATGATTTTGACAATTATTCCTGATTTCAACAGGAAATTAAAAATGTTTGCGCTCTCCAAATTTACTTTTAATTGCACAAAATGACTTAGGAAGACTAAAATTTAATAACATAAAAACAGGGCCGATAAATTTTGAACTTCATACATGTAGGTAAGCTTTGCATGAGAGCAGACTTGATATTTGATTGATAGTCGGCTATACAACTTAAAACTTCCATCCAGGGTCGCACTTCAATATAAACGGTAATAATGATCTTGATTCCTGGGCACAAAATCAAGAAATCATAAACCACACTTAACAACTGCCAAGACACATAGACTTAAAGGTGATCACTATAAGGGAACACAAATGTTTTGAAACATGTTATTTGATTTAAGAGCATAATTACAGCGATAATGGAGACTATTTTCATGCATTCTCTTGTAATCTCATACAGATCTTAGGCTTGGACTACCTGTGGTGAAACTGAACTTAGTTTGACTGTTTGTATCTGCCAATGATGCTCTCACTTGTCAGCTTTCATGGACAAGGTTTTTAAAAGTCATTTAACTGTTAAAAACCTTGAGCACAAAATCTGATTGCTGAAACTGGGATGATTGGACTTTACTCAATAATCCTTTCTGTCTTTTAAGACATACGTAACTTTACTGTCTCAGATTTCTCACACTACCAAAGATAAAATAATACTTACAAACCCTATGACTGCTAAATAATAATAATTATTATTACATGTCCTTCACATGATTGATTCCCAATCAAAATCCTCCTCTTCGTCATCCTCTAACTGAACACCTCCCGGAATCTGCGACACTGGTGTAATCTTAATCCCGGGGATCGAGTGAGTCGAGCTACCACTGTAACTTGCTGAGCTGTTGTAGCTGGTTCGGGACCCCTGTAGCGATGAGTTTGGTGTTCTCACACTGTAATGTGGGTTACTATGTTGAAGTGGGACACTTGGGCTCGGCATTGACCCAATACTCTGACTTGAAGATCCTGGACTATGATCAGAACCACTGTCTACAACACCTTGATGTTGCAAATATTGACTGAAAGAGTATGCAAGTTCTTGCCACTGGCCAACGTCCAAGCCAAGATTTTGAAAATCAAAATCCTTCATGCTTTCCATGAGGCTGTGCCATTGGCTCAGATTAAAGTTCTGCCAGTTGCCCTTGTTCATGCTTTCTATAAGGGTTTCCATATTTTGCATAATAAACTGCTGCTGTTGTTGCTGATGAAGTAAGCTGGATGAAAGACTAGTCGGAATGTTCTGGCTGGCTGCATCATCTCCTGATGCCCCACTATTTAATCCAGCTGATAAGAAATGACAAAATATTAATTCATTAATAACATAAAATTATATGAAATAATTTATTGATCCTGAAAGGCTAAATATTTTGATGAGATTCTTATGTATGTTACAGATATTTTTTTTCAGTTACCCTTTTTTTATACTAATTTTTTTTTTTCAAGCTAGTAATTTTTTTATAAGTACGGTAGTTATTTTTTTCTAAGAAGTTATTTTTTCTAACTTAGCATTCTTTTATAATCCTTGCAGTTGCTGTGCCAACCCAATGAGAGGGCCAGAACCGAGTTGCATAACAAAAATATTAAAAGGTAATCATGGATTTCTCAAGCAATTTGGGATTAATTGAAACTCGTACATTGTATATTCAAAGAGCTTCAAAAACTCATGAATAATTAATGAGCATTTTGTCCAATCAGATGAAGCAAATCAGTCACGTGCGTGCTCCTTTATACCTGATAAAATCTCATCATTCTAAAAGGCCCGCGGAGGGATTTGAATTCTGTCCCAGAGGGAAACAGGGTTAATGATTGAGACAATGGAATTTCTATTGATGTTTCAGCTTTCTCACTGAATTGCTAATTAGGATGAACGTTTTATATAAAGAATATTAATGAACATGAAATTTTATATAAAGTTTCATCCTAATTAAGAATTCACTGATAAAGACCCAAAGATAGCAAAAAGTACACGGAACATAAGGTACCTAGATAATAAATTTTGCACTAAATTTACTAATATCAGCAGACTACCGAGATACACAGATAATATTTTTAAAATGAAGTTATCCAACTACCATTACTTGTTTACCAAGCCACTGTTTAGTTCCAATTATTAAACCAAACTCAAAGCCGTAAAATTATAAAAACGTGCATTAATCTTACATATTTTGTGCCGGAGTAAAAAATTTAGAGTCTGCCGTCATGTCAGTCACATCGCTTTCCAAGTCTTGAACTTTATCGAAGTAAACCACGACACCAAATCCTTCAAATGCAGATTCTTCTTGCATTGCGAAACGCCGCTTCAAACAACATAGTATGGTAATTTCTTCATGTCATTCCCTTGAGATGTTCGTAATTGCAGGCGGTGATTACATTGCAACAGTTGATTGGTAACATTGCTGAGTAGAAATAGACATGTTGCTATCCAATTTGCCATCTGTTGGCAGTTTGGCTTTGTACGTTCTGGTGGTCGTGCAAGTATTAGGGAATTTTCAGTTTCTGCCCCTATGTTATGGAACTCTCTGCCACTAGATATCAGGAACACTGAGTCTATAAGTTCTTTTAAATGTGATCGAAGGGGTGAGTATGAAAACGGCCTATGTGACTTTTTAGTGATTTTTTTAAATCGTCAAATTCGCCTGAAAACTTCTATACAACCAGTTTAACAACTGTTTATTACTGTTTTGGCATTTATATCGCAATTACACTGGTAAAAACCTAAAATTCTTCACATAGAAACGGTCAATGTTTGCTTGACAATGATCCTTTCATCTGCCTATGGGACTCTAAAATTATGCATATCAAGTACTGGTTCGTATTCGGTTGAGCAGTTAGACTGTTATTCTCCTGTTTAACGGGATTTTCTCTTGATCGAAGACTTAACCCGATCTTGTTCCGTAATGCGTCTGTGCTGTAGAGTTTTAGTTTATGGCTGGACTTTGTCACTTTGAAGTAGGCAGATTTCATGTTTAAAAACTATTCCACAGAAAAACAAAAGATTGTTCACAGCTGTGATAATCACATTAGTAGAAGCGCTCAACCAAACACAAACTAGTACTACATGTAGATATATGCACAATGTTATAGTCATTTCTATGTGAATAATTTTAGGTTTTTACCGGTGTAATCGCGATATAAATGCCAAAACAGTAATAAACAGTTGTTTAAACTGGTTGTATAGAAGTTTTCAGGCAAATTTGACGATTTTGAAAAAAAAACACTAAAAAGTTACATAGGTTATTTTCATACTCACCCCTTCAAACAAACAAACAACAACTTTTTATTCGCATAATTTCATCCATTTTTTTATAAGCATTAGTGAGTATAATTATGTATTTTTTATAATAAAAATATGTACCGTATTCACTCACGGATAAGCCGCACCTTTTTACCCAAATTCTTCGTTTAAATTCGGGGGTGCGGCTTATCTGCGAGAACATCTACCAAACAAAAGGTCCGGAAATTTAAAAGAAATACTAAGATATACTAATAAACACTACACCAAACCAAAAGAAAGTAAGCACTGCACCATTGCTTTTGCAAGTTTGGTGGCTCCTAACAGATCCGTTTTTGTTTGAATATTTGTTTCTCTGCAAGCGATTAAACATATCTTCCACCTCTCTTTGAGTAACAAGTTTTTTCTCCAATAGATGGCTTCTAGATATCCTTTTAGGCATGATAGCAACAGACAGTGGATGAAAAAGCAAACTACCCCATGTTGTTTTGACTTCGTTCAGCGAAAACAAAACTTTTAGAGGCCAGTTCTCTCTCTTCTGCCTGGGTTACTAAGGTGCCTGGTTACTAAGCTACGGATGAACGTGAGCACGTTGTTGGCTTCGTTGACATGTACAATTTGATCTACACTATGGAAAGATAAATCAAATATCAAAGTATGTAGACATGAAGTTTATACTATTTCAGAGCTAAAATTACAGGTATAACTTTGGAGTTTTCTCCAGTTTGAAAGTCTGATGAAGGTTTATACAATATACATGTATGTTTGATATTCTTCCAAAAAAACTTTTTTTCCATGCTTATCCGCAAGTGTGGCTTATCCGTGAGTGAATACAGTAATTAATAATTGACTGAAAGGTAGTTATGCCTAGTGCCTAACCTTCAATAATATTGTAATTTATTGTAATTATTTCATGGGAGTTTTTGGAATTGATTTTTAGCTATTTCTAGACAAAAAAGAACCCTCCCCCCTAAGTAAACTGTAGTCATTGTTACCAATAAATGAGGTATGTAATTTTTAACTGTCAGACCTATACTACAAGGGGCTCAAAGTTTTTAGACAGCCATTTTGAAAGCAGTTGTGGATTACTAGTACGGAGCTGGCAGGAAGTTTGTTTGGTGGAATACAAAGAATTTAAGGCTTTTTAAAGCCTTTTTCACCATTTATAGAGCGCTGGAGTACTGTACATCATTAAGTTTGATGAGAGCTTGAATCAGCACTTTCTCGAAGAATGGAGTCTGTGCGTGGTATTTTGACAGAGAAAGAGCCTTGTGTTGTGCTCATAGGATGGACCATGAGCTCTTCAGTCATCTTGCAGTGGGCTTTATAAATGGGGGTCTGGAGCCACCTATCGTAGCTTTTTTGGAATATTGGACAACATTTACTTGCCATTGATTCCAATATGAAGCTATTAGGTCGAAATGGCTTTAGACTTAGTATATATTTTGAAGAATGAAGATGGGGGAAGGGCCATCTCACTGTTTGGTAGGATTTTCCGGCATGCTTTGCAGTCATTATGGATGAATTTAGCTTGCTGTGAAGTGCTTATGGACAGAATGGCTTGGTGCTGGGCAAGTAATGTAATGAAAATTAAAGTTGGAAATTGAATGTTTTACGCATTACAGCAAAAAAAATTACACTGATCATTGAGATAATTTAGAAAATCACAGAATCCCATAAATGGAGGATCGAATGAAAAGGACAGGACAGTGTTAAAAGCCATACAAAATCGAGCACCCAATTCAGGACTGGAAAACCTCACGTGTTACGTGCGCTGGTGCATGGTCGGGTGGTCGGTCAGCATGTTGCTGAAATTTCACTCTCATGCTATATGTATGGTACTCCGCTCGCACAGGACTTTGGCCTGCACGGGAGCTCTGCTATAAACAGAAACTATTAAAGTGCCACTATGACAAAATTTATTTTGCCACATGATAAATATTGAAAGAGGGTATTGAAAGAGGGTTAAAATATACACAAGAAATAACAAGGAAAGTTGTAACCATATTCAAAGTTGTGATACTTGGAATTGACAACAACCTCTTCTTCTGAAGAAGTTTTGTTTCAAGTACATGCATTTATGAACTTCAACAAAACATGTTTTTTCGGAGTTTCAGCTGAGATTCTTCAAGTTTGGACATTTCTATTTTGAATTCATGCTCAAATTCCACGTGAGTTTGACAGATCAGATAAGCATGTTTTTCACTTCTGCTGCATAATGATTGGATGAATCGGTCGAATGACTTACTAATTATTCTGCATTTTAATTTATAGTGGGTGGATATCAAAATAACCAGGGGTTTCAGGCAGGCTCTCTCTACCCCACCCCCTCCCCCTCTCCTTTTTTCCTCACCCCAATCACCCTAAGCTTGCTCCAATACAGAGCTGCAATGCAGGCTATACATGTATGTTTACTTCAATGGTTGATTGATCATGTCTCTAAACAAAAATTGACATGTTGCTATGGTAACCAATTTGTCAGTTGTTGCCGCTTGACTTTGTTCAATGTGACAGTTTCACATGTAAGCAAAACACTAGTACATGTACTTGATTCAAACAATCAATATTTTAATACTCCTTCCACGTAAAAATGGTAAAATTCTTTGCCGACATTGAAACAAGTATTCTACCTATTTGAAGTACTGTTTCAAAAATGAGCAGCTGTGTTTTATCAGATATACAAACACAAGGGCATAGCTGTAGTTTTTGTAGATCTGATAAAACACCACTGCAAGTTTTTGAGATCATTGGCTTCAAAACCATTAATGTATAGTCATGTAATTCAGTTATTTTAGCGATACAACCAAGAAAATCGAAGTTAAAGTTTATGTAAATGAGGACATTTATTTCTTTTGTTTTTTTCCTCATGAATTATTAATGAGTTTTTGAAGCTTGATTGAAGACATAAATATTGAATGAAATGAAAAAGTCTACTTTATGCATTCATTCAGAAATGTGATCGGTCAATCGTTACAATGAACAGGAAATCTGACACTGTTAAATGCTCAATCTGGATCTGCTATTATTTGACCAACAGATCAGAAAACTCCTTTTATAAAATGTACAGAATTCCAATGAGGAGTTTGTCTTAGATTTAAGCTTGCAGTAAGAACAACAATGATTATCACACTCACCAAACCCACTGTTGCTTTGAGATGCATCAAACACGGACTTATAGAGATTCTTAAATGATGCACTCAGATCTTCAAATGCAATATCTGGGAAGATCTTACTTGGTGGTTCGCCAAAGGACTGTGAATTGTTAAAATTCCCTGGAGTTTTGTAGCCAGTAGAATTCACAGATGACGTGGGCGAGGTCCCTAAATAACCGTGCTCACCAGATGTACAGTACTGATCGGCCATGTTTATGGATGTTAAAGTTGGTGAGTGGGCGGCAGGGGAGGATCCTGCCGAGCCTTGACTACTGCCGGGAGACCACTGTTCATCCTCATTGCCATATGGAGACAACTGGAATTAGAATAGTAGAACATGAAGTCCTTAGTCACAAAAAAACAATTTAACTATTGGTTCTAAAATTCAAAATGGTCATAGATATGTATTTAGTAACTCAACTCAGGTAGCTATAGAGTACTCATCCCCACAAACCTCACAATTTGTTTGCCAGTACTTAGCTGACAATGTTAAAAAAGAAACATGTCAAAAGTTGAAGTTATTGGGATAAATTTGACACCGGTGAGCCTACATCGGAAATATATTATTTTCTGCCAAATTTATTAATTTTGACAAAAATACATATATAATTATATATATATATCCCCAAAAAATATTTACTGGTTATTTCATGGTTTTCTATGGCATTCGGGCGAATATTTCACAAGAAATTTATATAATTTAGTATACAATGAGCCTTTAGGTGAGCTGTATACCAAAATAATATAAATGTTGCTGGTATTCCATTAGAAAACCATGAAATAACTATATTATCCTCTAAAAACAAATTTACAGGAAGATTTATCATGAAAACAAAGTAACTTACTGGACAATAGACTGCAAAATTTCTCAGAAAATAAGTTTTGAGTGGCAGAAGTGTCTGCAGACTAATTATGTATTCAACATTCTTGCATCCTTAAAGAAATGGTGTGAAATTTCCTGCATTTTGATTGGCCTGATCTAGCCATGAAATACTGCTCTGTACTTCACAGAAAATCCATGAAATACGCCCTGTATTTCATAGTAAAGCTGAGCTCTGATTGGCTGAAAATATGAGATCTATAGGATAATGAAAGTTAGTTCTCATGTCAACTTACTGCTTTACTGTTATTTTCCTACTTAACAAAATAAAAACTTTAAATTGATTGCTAACACCTGCATCATAACTAACTCCTCCAGACATGAATTACAAATTTGCTCTGACGAAGGGCTAGCGCTTGAAACGTCAGCTGCTACTCGCTTTCCACGGCGGTTAGCATACCTCAATCGACTTTAGTTGATTACATACCAGTATTAAATAATAAGCCTTGGCAAAAATTGGCCCGCATATTATTTTGAAATTATGAATAATATTGCAGATGGATTTTGTTCAGTGACCTCTTTTGCAAAGTGAAATTCCATGCACCTTATAATATTCATATCAGAATAGTCTGGTAATTAACAATGGTATCAGAACAAGGCCAGTTGTCCCAAAGATCAAGGGGTGTGTGCAAAAAGCGTGACTCCTGATCACAATCTAAATTCTCCTTCAAATTCTTTGTTTTCTAAGGGAGAATTTAGAATGTGATCAGTAGTTACTTTCACCCATGCTGCACACAGCCCTTCAATAGACTGATTTAGCTTGTACATTAGAGCGGTTTTCAGTTGATTGTAGTAAAACCAAATGCAAATTACCCACAGCCAGCCAATCATAGGAGCGAGTAATCACAAGTAACTCGTAAATGGCTTCCTGTGAGCCAATGACAAACCAAAGCAAAACCAAAATCAATTTGCGTTTGGTTTTACTTTGGATTTTGATTGGTTGATTTACTTTCTCAGCCAATAGATGGTTTGCACTCAATCCCCAGAGATTCAAATGACAAAGGGCATGGCGGCCATGTTGGTGTACAGAACAAAAGAAGCTAACGAGGAATCTATTGTTACCTGTACACCAACATGGCGGCTATGACGTCACGTGCAAAGGGTCTATAGGAGAGCTTAGTAAACGCAAAACCAAAACGCTTACGACACTCAATTGAAATCCGCTCTATTTTGTTGTCCCAATTCAAGTCACCTGACTTTTCCCTTGAGTAATGTTTTCTTGTTTTTCTGTATCCCAAGAGGAAATGTACAAATTTCTATAATTGGAAAACAAAGCACTGAATCCTCTGGAGAGCTGTCACATGATCTGAATTGGGACAACAAATGTAGAAGCTAACTCGGTCTAATTTGTGTCAAGGAAATTAGCATTATTTTCCACCATTGACTGTAGATTTTTCTATTCCTGTAACAAGCGGTTACAACTTGCCTCACTTTGATGCATTTATGAATATAAAGGTCAATAATATTTTTTGTGGCTACTGCCTTCTATAAAGCGTAGCCATTATCTCATCGTGTAGCAAGGCATGTATGTCACACATGATTAACTTTCCAATCTAATGGATCATTTGAAACAACAAAATTTGTGGTGACTTAATACATGAAGTTCCTACCGAATCTGAGTGTGATATCCTTTAAGAATCGATGCATGGTCATCATTTATTGACATTTGGAGCAATCTAAACTATGAAAATGCAACAACGATGATTTTGATTGTCACCCGGTACAGCAGCCTGGCCATTGTACTAACCGCACACTCAACATTGTAAACTGCATGGCAACTATTAGTGCCATAAGCAGTCTGAAATAATTCACTGATGGGATATGTACATGTACGGTAAGTAATATGTAAAACATCATGAGACTGTGGTGATATGGTGCTATAGAAATTATTTATATGGCCATTAAAATTATTACTTTCCAGTTGTCTATGTATTTGGCATCAACCAAATCGCTGTTCATCTGTTCATCAGAAGATACTTAGAGATAAAGATCAGATGTTCTAATATTTACTATTGCAAAACAGGCTTAAAAAGTTCTACTTAAAAAGTTCAGTCAGTTTAAAGGACTGGACAAAATAATACTCAAATTGAATTAGCAATTTAAGCATTGTACGAAATAAACTTGTATACATGTACATGTACTTCTTATGTTGCTTTTTTCTATTTTCCGAATTCATGTTTATATTTCATGTTCATACGTTGTACCAATCAGTAGCATTTGAAATGAAATGCTACTGATTGGTAATTATTACTAATAAGCAGTCAGTTTTAATTTACAACCATAGAACACCCAGAGGTACCCTGCATTGGGTACCTATTTTTATAGTAAGACATTAGATGATATACAGCTATTTCAATTAATGTTGTCTGGGAGATAGGGAATAGGGCATTAGGGAATAGGATATTACGGAGTATGACATTAATTAGGGAATATTGCTTTTTTTAAATGTTGGACGGCTGTTCACAGACTAAAATGGATAAATAAACTGTAAGCAAAGTAGACTAAATCTTCCAGGCCGTAAAACTTGTAACCATAATTCATTATAAGTTTATTTTTAACTTATAATACCCTATTCCCTAATACCTATCTTCCAGACAACATTAATTGAAATAGCTGTATAATTATGATAATTTATATAGTATTGTCCTGGAGACTTTAGAATTGTGTTCATATTGCCACACAAAAAGTTTTCACATGAATGTGAGACTAAAGATTCCTAAACAATGGTTATTCCAATAGAATAACACATACTACAACTACCAGAACTCTTTGCGCAAATCCTTTTGTTTCTCTAATTTGACCCATTGTCTTGGAATTCTCAAAGTAGTTGATAAATTTGAATGAGAAAAAGAATTTGAAAAGGATTCTGGTAGTTGTTGTAATGACGCCATAATGAAATGTCCTATTGAACACCATTTATGTAATGGGTCTATCACATAGACTGAACTCAATCAACCATCTTAAAAATTGACATACAAGTACATGTACTTGAATCTTAAAGAGTACTAAAGAGAACTCCATTAGATTCTTGATAATTTAGATACAGTCCAATTTACTTTTAGGCATATGACTTGCTTTCAATTTTCAATGAAAAGGGAGAGAATGATGAGACTCTTGTCTTTCAGGACTTTTAAAAAAAATCCTTACTGAAAATGATGACTTTATGTGAGAACTTCATCTCATCATAAAATCTATAACATTTGTTTTAGGCAGGAAAAGGTCAACACTTAACTTATAAATATGATTCTCCTACCTCTGTAGTACTCATTTTTGAGTGTTACATTATGTATACCGCAACATGTATAGACCCGATGCATAAAGCTGGAACCTAATTTACATAAATTCAGAATTTTAACATTTGAAGAAAAATTGACACTGTAACCTGAAAGAGCAAGTTATACCAGTTATTCATCATGCACAATAATGAAGGGCTGTGTGCAAAAAGGGCGTAAGTGACTCTTGATCACATTCTAAATTCACCTTCAATTTCTTTGTTTTCTAAGGGTGAATTTAGAACGTAATCAAGAATCACTTATGCCCTTTTTGCACACAGCCCTTCAATTATTTTAATAGTTTTATAACAAATTTCTCCAAAGTTATTACCATTTAAGGCTCAGGAAAAACATGAAAGCAAGGCTGGTAAGGCCTGGCTGACTATTTTCATACAAGTCTCTGTAGCAATGTAACTTATGACACTCAAATTTCTGTAGCAATGTAACTTTTATGACACTCAAATTTCACAGGATTACTTATTTTTGCAAGTTCTTTTACGTGACAATGTTGGTTTTCACAAATTTTCCTTGCTGACTGGAGAAGAAGGAATTATTGATATACTGTAACAGCTAACAGTCAGGGGAAAATATGAAGTTAAAGAAAACCCTAAATTACTAAAGCTACCTTATTAAGGGTAGCCAACATGCAATTTTAATTCTTTTCACATTACAGAATTAGAGGAGCATTAAATTTTAACAATGCTTTTATTTCCCAGTCTATTATTAAGAAATATAAAAGAAACATTTTGCTACAAGGCACAAAAAAATGCTACACAACTGAACATGTTCTCTGGTACAGTACCGGTACTCATTTTATTCAATATAACAAACTCAAAGTAAATGCTCAAGCTAAGAAAGATTCAGTTTTATGAATAAATAATACTCTTGTATTCCAAGGCTTTTTGCATAATTTCTAGACACCTAAACCATCTGCAATTGAGGTTCAACTGTGGAAATGTCCTTTTTAGATCTTGAAAGGTAGTAATCAAATTTAGAGGAACCCTTAAACAGACATAATTTAAGGAATCCCTGCACCACTTTCTTTTATTCAAATACTACAATTCTCAAAGAGTCCAGGCATATTACTTTTGGGAGCATAATCACACAGAAATTTACAAGTTAATTTAAGGTGAACCTTGGCCTTGGGGCCAGTGTTAAACTGGTAAGGACGGGATAGAATGACAACCTTTCTCACAGAATCGATCAACCATGACACAAATGAAATGAACAATGTTAACTACAATCTACACACAAACAAGCACGCAGTAAAATCATTTATAAAAGAAACTGTTAGCACGACTGCAGAGGATATGTGGACACAACTTATGTAAACATCCGCTATTTTCACACGAGTCGAGATTTTTTTTTGCCGCGAAGCAAATTTCTCGTCTCCCGCCATTTCCCAAACTTGAACACATGTTAACGACACTGTCAACAGACTTGAAAAGCTGCCCCCATTTTTACTACCACACGCATTTCCGCCAAGAAGACCAATAACCATCAAATAAGGTTTCGATCTTATTCGTTTTGGCCTTCGAGGTGTTGACAAGGCCAGTAAACATATAAAATTTCACGATTCGCATTTCAACGTTTACCACGGTGCCACCGCCTAATCATATCATAACTAAACGATTACTAACTTACGCGGGAATCACTTGTCTTTCGTTTTCTGTTTTGCCTTGAAGGAAGGGGCTCTTCCTGTGGGTTTTGATCGATCGCCCAGTACGACCCCTTTGAAAATAAAATAATGAAGATTCACACGTTCAAATCATACATAGGGAAACTTTCGAAGTTTCGTTCGGCACAACTTTTTTTGGATACAAAACACATCGAGACTGGAGGAGTGGAGAACTCCGCCACTCACCTTGCCAGGATCATCTTTACTCCTTGGTACTTTCATAAAACATTTGTTCAACGATAAGTTATGCCGGATTGAATTCTACAAGAAGAGAAAACAAATAACCCAGGTTACTGTTAGCTGCAATGCATGTCTGGTACGAACATCAAGTAAAGATCTCTCACCTTCCAGCCATTTCCAGCGTCTTTATAGTACGGGAAATGATCGCAAATCCATTGATATATCTCGCTTAAGGTCATTTTCTTCTTCTCCGAGCTATTTATAGCAAAAGTGATCAGATTTGCGTAAGAATACGGTGGTTTACTTTCCCTCATTTGGTGTTGTCTCGCCTCCGTTTCGTCCAAAATCGCGCTCGGGTCGAGGGGCGAACCGGGCGCCTTTCTCGCGACCGATTTATCTTTGAACGGGTCATTATTATTGTTGTTCGCTCTTATTATATGTGGGCCACTCAGTCCTGTACCAACGCTGAGTTTTGGCAGCCAGTCCATTGCAGTTAGGCTGCTGTTTAAATCCGCCATGATTACAGCAATGGCGTTCTTGCCAACCAGCGCGACGCAGGGGTCCCTCACATTGCGCATGTATCATAACCGTGACGTCACCTAAGACGTCATTGTACGACATTACCGGAATCAGAACGTACACACATGGATAACGCCCCGGTTAATATTACAAAAGTGTGGCTGAGAAACATTTGTACAAAAGCTTTTGCATCTTTAATTAAGACTAAGTGTATGTTTATTGGAACAAAAACCTATCATCATTGCCATGTAAACCTAACGTTGGCATAGAATGGCAGCAATCAATAGGCCAGGAAAAGAGACATGAATGATTTATGAGGCCTGTTATGAATAATCACAGGAGCTCCTGATAATCAGTAATCCTGGGTAAACACTGGAAATAATCCGTATCCTTATTTTGTTTACGCAAATATCCGTAAGTCATCGATGTGATAATAATCCTTGATCCTGAGATCCAACCCAAATAATTCGTAATCCAATTTACTTAGTTGCCAACCCCCGTATCCTTTCTCTGAAAACCCTAATAATCCTAAAACCCTAACAGGGCCTCATTAAAAAGTCAGTCAGCCCAACTAGAATTAGATGAAACGTTATCACGGGAATCCCAGGCATATCTCCAAGGTAAGTAAGTAAGTAAGTAACTTTGTTTAAGTGTCGAATGTATTTAACTTTGCAACTAATTAGGGACACTAGTCCTACGATTTTACTCCTTATCCGAGAAGACGTGAAGGTCTAACCATTTGCAGTTGTTTCAGGTAACCAGAGTAAAGTCGCTAAGCTCTATTTACCTCAAATAATTTTGATCAGTTTCGGGCCATTTATAAATCAAGTTCAAGTTCAAGTTCATTTTATTCACACTTATTTAAAAAATATGTAATTATGTACATTTACGACAGCCATAAAAAAAAGAAGAAAAGGTATCAGGTATAAAGATTTTGTAGGAGGAGAGTGCGTAGTGGCCAAAGGAGCAAAGCTTTCGAGTTGGCCACTACAATGTTGAAATTGATGAGGGAAGGAAGGTGATTAACTTACATGTATATGGCTTAGGTGTAGATTTAAGAAAAGAAAGAAAGAAAGGAAGGAGTCAAGAAAAGTATTTGATAATAATTTACAAGTAAAGTAGACTTACATATTTAAAGATTAACAGATAAATTAACAGATAGATTAACAGATAAATTGACGAGGGAAGGAAGGTGCTTAGCTTACATGTATATGGCTTAGGTGTAGATTTAAGAAAATAAAGAAAGAAAGGAAGGAGTCAAGAAAAGTATTTGATAATAATTTACAAGTAAAGTAGACTTACATATTTAAAGATTAACAGATAAATGTTACACTACAGATATTACGTATACAATAACATCAGTATTTTGAAGGAAGAAAAAGAAAGAAAAAAAAACACAGGAGAATACAGGTGACTATGACTGGCTGCCAAGGAGATATATTTTGTATTGATTTTTAAAACTATTATTAAAACAGATGGTACATTGGATTGTTGCTAATAACCTTGCATTATGTATTACAAGCAGTCGTGAATAATCATGAATATTACTACGTACTCTTTGATTATTACAGTCGCTAACCGTATGTAGGCATTGTTGTTTGGTAGAGTATATTGAGGCCCGTAGGAGGGACTGGCCCGGGAGAGGGGAGGGGGGTTTCTAGGACGTCAAATCCCCCTTTGGTTTGATGATGATGATGTATACTTTATTAGCACCTTGTACAGCAGATGGTACATTGGATTGTTGCTAATAACCTTGCATTATGTATTACAAGCAGTCGTGATAACTGAAACATATAGGACTTATATAGGCCTTTAGGCAAGATAGAGCTACTTAGCGCTCTCAAATTGGGATATTTATAGATCTTAACTGCATGCTATCGGACATATGAATTGTGATGAATTTCTTTGTGTTAAAATTTTCAAGGGTGCGGAAGAAATCCGCTTTCTTATTGTATCATATGTTTCACATTTAACAATAAAGTGGAATTCGTTTTCTATATCTTTATGGCAGGTGGGGCATATTCTCTTTTCTGGTTTGGTGTATGGTCTAGTGTACCTCCCTCTTACGATTTGTAAACAATGATTATATATTCTTATCAGTCTAAGTCTGGTTAGAGCCATCCTATGCTTGATATTGGAGACAACCACGAGGTATATTTCTAATTCATAAACGTTTTAAACGATCTATATGTCCGACTGAAGTTTGTTGCGATGCAAAGGTTTAAGCGTGTATGAGCAGACGACCAACATTCATCTCTATCCGTAAACGCGGCAGTGTCGGTCAAGAAATTATTAAAGTCGGAGCGAGGGCAATAAGAAGCAGTTCGTGCGCAACAGGTTTTTCGGATACGGCCTGCGGATGCAAAAGATTCGGCTTTAAAAAAGCCAAGTACGACAAGGCTAAACAAGCCATACTGATAGAGGAAGGTATCACTTCAGCAGAAACTCGAGGTATTAAGGTGATTAAGATAGCAATTAATATCTAGCCTTCTAGGACTAATTTGCCGACGACCACCCGAATTCACTATACTTGTCCGACGAGTTGGCATCAGATTCGGAGGACCAATTCGTTCCGAAAAGCGAGCAGAACGTCATAATATGCACCAGTCAACATTAGCAATGCCCATCCCCCCCTCCAGGCCAACCCGCGGGCATTAGACATTTTTGAAAAACAAATTCCAAATTCCCCACGGTGGGGAGAAGCAAGGTGTTTTTGTAATGGCCCACCCCCACCCACCAGAACGTCTGCACGCAGGCTACACCCCGGGCACATTCATATACCTTCCCCGAGTACGAGTATTTTGAATCAGACCAGTCAGCCACGAAGTTCTCGCTTTTGCCAATATACACGCTTCCATTTATAATGTTTGTTGCGAGCACGTAGTTCACAACGAGGGAAACTACGAAGCTAGTTTCTTTCCAATAATTTTCAGTAGAGTAAAATGACCTACCGTACTGACACGGTAGAGCGCTTTTTTAAAAACACCAGACGTTTTTCACGACATGGACTGACAGAAGATTGGATCGAAAACGATGGTATTTACCTCGGTCACATTTCTGATCGCGGGAAGGCCCTTCAGTTTATGTTAATTTTGACATTTTGGTATTACCTACATACGCACGCGACGACGTCAAAATTAACGGGCCATAAAAGGAGAATTTGACTTCCGGTTACCGTCCGTGACTTTATGAACGTCTTTTGCTTACGCTGTCTAATGCCCGACCCCCGGGCCGATATATTGTTGCAAATGCCCCCACTCCCGGGAACAACAACATTCTAAAAGATTTATGGTACTTGATTGTCAACCCTTTGAAACCTCACTTGTCGGACCATTGTCACCTTTCATACGCTATGAAAATTAAGTTTGCACCGAATGTCTCTGAAAAACCGGCCGATGATATCACGCTGACTAAGTCCAAAAGGTTGTTATGGGACGAAAAAACAATAGGACAAGCTAAACGAACTCCTAGGATCACCTGAAACACAAAATAAATTAAGTGCAGCTTTAAACAATAGTAATACTGAGACACAATGACATAATTATTTACCGAAACCTTATCTGACGTATGCAAAGAAGCTGGCTTGCGCTACCAAAACACCTCATTTAACAACAAAACACCGAAACAAAATAAACTATGGTTTGACGAAGAATGTGAGTTTGAGAAAGAAAACTTAAAGTCTCTCGGGAAACAAATTTCGCGCGACCCGTGTAATGCACAACTAAGGTCACTTTTGCACTGCAATAAGAAAGTTTTTAGGAAATTATGCAGACACAAAATGAACTTATTCAGTTCAGTAAAAACATAGCTGATGTTGATTTTAAGAATTCAAACCAGGTATGGAAAAAACTCCGCAAGCTTTTCAACTTCACTAAGAAGAGTAATAAACAACAAATTGATATAGATAAAGCACGGGAATTTCACGAGCACTTCAAACAACAGAATTATATTAGAAACACTACACACTGAGGAAGCGGGACCACTAGATTTACCGAGTTCTGTGCAAGAGATAGCCACAGTCATAAGTCAATTAAAAGGGAACAAGGCTCCAGCTAGGGGCAGATAATGTATTGAATGAAATTTTAAAGACTGGCAAGGATGCTTTAACGATCGAGGCCCTTGCACATTCTGTTCAATAGAATCTTAAGTACGGGGCATTATCCATCCCTATGGAGTCTCGGCCAAATCGTGCCAGTCCATAAAAAAGATGACCCCTCTAAAGTAGAAAATTACAGAGGGATTACACTTTTATCGTCATCTAGGCAAAGTATTCACGTAGTAGAAAAAGGAATATTGAAACCGGTGTCACAGCGATTTCGCCCCCCCCCCCCCCCCCCCCCCCCCCCCGCCCAGTGAATTCCCCCCCCCCCCCGGGGCGAAATCGTTAGTGAATTCCCCCCCCCCCCCCCGGGGCGAGATCGCTAGTGAATTCGCCCTCCCCGGGGCGAGATCGCTAGTGAATTCGCCCCCCTTCAGTGAATTCGCCCCCCCTAGGGGGGGCGAAATCGCTAGTGAATTGTACTCGTAATTCTTATTGAAAACGCCCCGCCTCGGAAAATAAAGGCAGTAGATGTCAACGCACTGAATAAAAAGTTTTTTTTTAAATAAATCTAAAGTATTTTTTAATAAAATGAAGTGTAAGACCCCTACTACTACTGACTACAAAACTACGCGAGTCGGTAACACTCCTTTTCTTCGGAAAGTCATTTCAAATTCTTCCCGGATTTGAATTAATTGTACTGCTAGAGCTGTACTGCAAAACTTACCGCCGTTTTATCTTCTCATTAGTCAATAAGCTGTTTATCCAGAAAGGTTTTCCTAGTTAGAACTGATCTAATTACCGAATTAACAAGCGCCGTTAGCTCAATTGAAATAGAACAAAGCACGCGAGTCGGTAACGCTCCTTCAAAGTTCTTTCGAAATAGATGGATCGACGCGAGCATTAACGGGTTATCAAAATCTTACATAGCATGATAATTACGACAACTTCATTATGGTTTTCATGCATGAAAAAATCATCAGACTATTTGGGAGTTGTTTCCAAATATGAGTTCCACTCGCTACAAGCTAAAGTATGTTTTAAAACTTCCCGCCGTTTTAGATCCTGATTAGTTCATTGCTGCTTGTTTATTCAGGACGTTTTCACGCGAGTCGGTAACACTTCCTTTATTCGGCAAAGTCCGTTTCAAAGTAGGCGGATTTACGGGTTGTCAAAACCTTTAAGTGTCCACAATAATTACATCATCTACATGTTGGCTTCAGGCAAGAAATACTAACAACTAATCGTTCGAAGATTGACGAAGATTGCAGAATCCCTTGTCGAGTTTCTTGTTGCACTGCTCGCGCGAATGAAAATTGCAGCGTTTACCGTAGCTTTACGTTTACCGTAACGAATTTTGTCGAAGGAAAGTGAAGCGTGAATTTTAAAATAAAATTGAATTACATGCCTTTATACACATTACTGATAGCTTTTTGCCGTACTATTCTCCACGTCCAATAACATTACAGTAGTCGATAATAAGGAAAACATGTATTCATAACCTTTTAAAAGGTTGAAGGGGAGGGGGGGGGGGCGAAATCGCTAGAGGGGGGCGAGAAAGGGGGGGGGGGGGCGAATTCACTAGCGATTTCGCCCCCCGGGGGGCGAATTCACGGGGGGGCGAAATCGCTGGTACACCGGAACAATGTGGGTTTAGAAAAAAACACGGTACCACCGATAACATTTTCATTCTGAAAACCCTTATCGATAAATACGTAAAAACCAAACCAAAGAAGGTGAACAACTTGATTTTTTCTTGTTTTGTAGATTTCAGAAAAGCATTAGTTGATTGCATACCAAGACATAAATTGTTTGAGAACCTCAGTAAAGCAGGAATAAACGGCAAATTTCTTGCGGTCTTGACATCTGTGTATTCAAATGATAAATCATCTGTTAAAATAGACCAATTACTGAACAACTCCGGCCTTCGCTTGCCATGCCGGAGTAAAACAAGGCTGCATGCTTTCTCCCACGCACCCTATTTAATTTCTACCCAAATGACTTGCCTGACACGCTTAAACAAACAAACGTTAATGATATACAACTAAATGAGAGGCCATTCAGTTGTTTATTATACGCAGATGACCTAGTTATATTTTCTAAGTCGGCAAAAGGACTGCAAAGCTACCTTGAGAAACTAGAGGAATTTTGCGAAACATCAGATCTCCAGTGTAAATCTTGACAAAACCGGCAAAAGTAATGATCTTCAACAACTGTGGGAAACCTATGAACAATTACGCTTTTCAATATCGAGGTCATAAACTAACAAATGTCAAGTCATATAAATACTTAGGCATTCAATTAAGTGGCTACGGAAATTTTGCTATCTCTAAACAAGAGCTAAAAAAGATAGCGCTAAAAGCATTGTATAAATTAAGGAAAGAAATGGGTGACCATTTTAGAGAAAATATTAATCTGACCATAAAATTATTTGATGCGCTAATAACCCCTATTTTACTTTACGGTAGCGAAGTATGGGGGGTGGATTGTAAAGAAAAACTAGACAAAGTCCAAACTAAATTTTGCAAATGGCTCTTAGCGTTAGCAGTCTTAGCAAGTTGTGTAGCAACAATGCATGTAGAGCAGAGCTAGGGAGATTTCCTATACGTTACCAAGAAAAATGTAGAAACATCAATTTCTGGCTGAAACTGAATGACCCTGAACAAATCAAGTTATCCTGTACAATATATAACGATATAAAAAATAAGGAAAGCAAATAATTTTGGCACCACAAAGTAAAAGCCCTGCTGTATCATATAGGGCT